>JADRCD010244703.1:0-14726 GCA_019843815.1 Montemys delectorum | reverse complement strand
TCAAAGCACACTTGTTGATAATGGTTACCTCTTTTGTGTGTGTGTGTGTGTAGGTACACGTGTGTGCCTATGCATCTGCATATACACAAGGAGGCCAGAGGCAGGTGTCTAGTATCTCTCAATCTTTTGATGGTGGTGCATCTCTGTGTGCATGCATATGTGTACATTTTTTTGCATGTGTGTGAACACATGTGTGTATCTGCACATATGTGTACAAAGCTAATGTCTGGTATCCTGCAGTGTTTTGTTGTCAAATTTAGAGCTTGGTAATAAGGCTGGTGTTGCTAAAGAGCTTGCTCTGGGGATCCTGTGTTTCTGCATTACATGCACAACACTAATTCCACCTGATATTTACTTGGAAACTTGTCCTTGGGTGGAAAAATGCTTTAACCACTGGTTTTATTTATTTATTTTTTAAAATAGGATTTTTTTACTTAATGTGAAGCTCCCTGATTCAGCTAGACTGGATTTTTTTCTCTTAATTCTAGAATTATCTTTGTAATTGAGTTTTCTTTGTGCCCTTATCCTAGTATCAATGTTGTTCGGCTCTGTTTGCCTGAGTACAATTTTATATTGTGATCTAGATTTTATTAAGAGCTGAGCCAGAACCTTTTATCTGTACTTCACTGAACTTCTCCTCTCTCAGCGTCTGGTGTCTCATTAGGCATTGTTGTTGTTCATTTTTGAGTGTACAGACAAGTGTAACTTCTCCTTTCAGATTCATGTGAACAAAGTCACTTAAACCACTTGATACAGCCAATGCAAAATAAGCTCAGTGACATTGTCAGAGGTTACTTGTCTCATGGGGTTTTGACAGGTTTTTTTTCCTATTTATGTTTTCTTACATATTCTTTGCATATGTATTATGACTTACAGTTTTGTGTTTTTAGGGGATTCCTATACATAAGAACATGAATCTCTCTGCATCTACACGGGCATCTATCTTCATGTGCATCTTTCTATATGTGCATCTATCTACATGTGCATCTATATTCATATGCATCTATTTTCATGTGCATCTAAATACATGTGCGTCTATCTACATATGTACATACACGAGCTTCTCTTGCTTTTTCTTTGGCTCCTTTTCTTCTGTTTGTTTGTTTGTTTTGTCTTATACCGGTTTCTCTGTGTTTTATTTTATCTTATTTTACTTTTTTTCTTTTCATGTCTATTTGTTTTTTAATGAGAGATATAAAAGGTGTGTGAAGGTATACGTGACAATCTAGGAAGAATTGGGGGAGAGAAAAATATGAGCAGACCATATAATAGGAAAAACATCTATTTTCGATAAAACAAAAAATATTGATTCATATTTTAAAAGAATATTTGGTTTTTTTGAGAGCTAGAGTATGTGTCATTCCTAATCTTGTCTTGAACAAAAGATGACATTTTAAAAGAATTACTTGAAACTAATTAAAAGCTTGAGAAATTGATTGGTGGGGAAGGAGTGGGGAGACACAGGTCAAAAATATTTTTCTTTGAATTATGGCTTGTTTGTATTACTTTAAAAAAATCAAAGACAGCAATTATTCTGGATTAATTTTTGAGATGATTTAATTAAGATTAAAACAAATTGTATATTCAGTGATATTATATGTTGTTCCTTTTCAATAAATAATTATAAAGATAAACTAAGGTATTAATATTTCATTATCTTGAATTTTCCCTATGGACACTATCCATGGTGTTGATCTTTTAGATTATTCTGTTTTTCTTGTAACTCACATCTTTTGCTTCAACATTGAAAAATGTTGAAAAATAGCATTATAGTCCTAATGTGCAAAGAAGTAAAACTACATTTTATTTTCTACCTTAATACGATTTACACACACAGACACAGACACACACATACACACACACACACACACACACACACACACACACACACACACCATGTAAACATACAAACATTTTTAACTGTAATGTAATTATCCTGGATTGTTTCTTCAGTCTTATTTATTTTACTTTATTATTTTAATGTATACAAGTGCTCCACCGGCATGTACACTTGCATGCCAGAATGATCTCAGTATATGTGGTTGTGAGCTACCATGTGGTTGCTGGGAATTAAACTTAGAACCTCTGGAAGAAAAGACAGTGCTCTTAACCACTGAGCCATTTCTCCAGCCTCTACTGGTTTTTAATGTCAAGTTGACACAAGTTAAGAGTCATCTGAGAAGATAGAACCTCAGTTATAAAACTACCTCTTTAAGATAGGGTTGTAAGCAAGCCTGTGAGGCATTTTCTCAATTAGTGATTGATATGAGCCCAGCTTATTGTGAGCAGTGCTACCTCTTGGGTGCTGGTCTTGTGTTCTATAAGAAAGCATGTTGAGTAACTCCTTAAGGAGCACTCTTCCATAGCTTCTGCATCAGCTTCTGGCCTACTCCTGCCCTGACTTTCTTCAATGATAAACTGTGATGTGGAGCTGTCTTAGTCAGGTCTTTCTATTCCTGCACAAACATCATGACCAAGAAGCAAGTTGGGGAGGAAAGGATTTATTCAGCTTATACTTCCACATGGCTGATGATCACCAGAGGAAGTCAGGACTGGAACAGAGGCCATGGAGGGATGTTTTTTACTGGCTTGCTTCCTCCTGGCTTGCTCAGCCTGCTCTCTTATAGAACCCAAGACTTCCAGCCCAGGGATGGCACCACCCACAAGGGGCCCTACCCCCTTGATCACTAATTGAGAAAATGTCCCACAGCTGGATCTCATGGAGGCACTTCCCCAACTGAAACTCCCTTCTCTGTGATAACTCCAGCCTGTGTCAAGTTGGCACACAAAACCAGCCAGTACAGGAGGTATAACTAAAATGAACTCTATTGTCCCCAAGTCACTTTTGGCTATAGTGTTTCATGACAAAAATAGAAATCCTAACTAAAACTGTGTTCTTTGCTTTAAAAAAATAACAGGTGTGTTATCATCCAAAGATATGCAAAATTTCACATCCTGTTATTTTTTCTAATAATTTTAAATATTTTAATCCAAAGGCAATGCACACTAATTTCCTTTCTAAAGAGTGATTTTTAAAAATGATTGTGCCCAGTGAAATTCTCAGATTATCCCTGGGGAGAAAAACGTTATGGGTAGAATGCATTTTCAGAGGCTAGGAGAGGTTGTTCTTAAGCGATTAACTGCTTGTGGCTTTGAAGTGTGGTGCAGTGTCTTTCCCATAATTGGTACACAAGCGCTTTTTGAAAGGTTCTTTTCTCATCACTGGGACCAGATGCTCTGATTCTGATTTCACAGAGAACAGGTTATGGACTTAAAACCATCTGTTTCCCTACTCTTTGTTTCTATGGGCCTGTGACTTCCTGGAATTTCTGCTTGGAGAAGCTAGCAAACCTGTTTCTCTTAAGGCTTCAGTAGGTGATTGCAAACATATATGCTGTACTTAAGTCTTATTATAAGAAATATTTAAAAACAATTAAAAATATTTCATAAAATAGTTATCAGAATTAAGCAGGGCACAGATTCCTGTGTCGAAGCCCAGTAATGGCCATGCCTCACACTGATGTGCCACAAAATGAGACCCCTTTGTTGTTGTTGTTGCTCATTCTTTTAATAGATCTTTTCCTAGAGCAAAGATATTTAATATTTAAAATGTTTTTATTTAAAATATATTTTAAACTAACATTTCATCACTTGCACCTTTCCTGTCTTCCTTTCCATCCCTCCCATCTCTATCCCAGTCTGTCTCGAGTTGATGGCTACTTTTTCATTGACGATTATTGTCATACACACACACACACACACACACACACACACACACACACACACACAAACACAATCTGTTGACTTTGTTTTTGCTGTTTATGTGTATTTGATTTCAAGACTGACCACGTTGTACTGGATAATCAAGGGGGGGGACTCATCCCTGGGAGAGGCTGTTGTCCTTCCTCCCAGCAGTGAAGAGTTACCTGAAGTTCCTTTGTCTAAAGGCGGAGGGACCCTGTGAGATTTTCTTCTTCTTTATTTACATCTCTATTGCCATTGTTCATGTTATGTTTAGGCAGCCTTTCTCAGAGACATAGTCTAATGGTAGACTGCATGGTCCTCTGGCTCTTCCGCTTCTTTACCTCCCCTCCCATCATTTCCCCGGGTCTTAAGTGAAGGGGTTGTGCGGTAGATGTGTCTGTTGGAGCTGGCTTCCTACAATCCCTTGATCTCTTCCTAGTGGCCAGCTGTGGTTTTATAATTGTTTATTGAGGAGGCTTTTGGTGTCTTGGAAGGTTTTACTGCTGCTTCTTCATTTTTCGAACTGTAGAGATTGGTCTGGCTCCGTCTTGTTGTGATAGAAGAGGATTTAACACACTTATGCTCTTCTGTACTGGATGACTTTGCAACCAACATATCTATATCATCCTTTTGCAGGTCCCTCAATGGCAAAGTTTCTAATTATACGGCTACATATGTAATGCAGCGGTAGAGTGTTTGCCTATTGGGCACCAAGTCATGTGTTCTATCCATGGAACATCTGAATGTGGAATTTATTTTCTACCCCAATCAATATCTTTTTAATCTATACTTCTTGCAATAAGACTGTTAAGACTCTTTGGACCACTTCTTTCTCCATTCCTGTTCCTCACCTTATTTTTACATTGTCAAAAACAGCTAACATTCAAATTCTGTATATATTTTTTTAAACAAGGTGTTCTCTATGGGTTAACTCTAAAAGATGAAACCCATAGAAATCATGTGCTCCATGAAGAGTAAATGAATTCAGTAACATATTTTTACTCTCCAGTTCCAGAATGAATGCCCACAGTTAACATCAAGTTTTAATAAGTTCCGTTGTGGCTTCTGACAGCTGCCGGCCACATTGTAGTTTGCATCATGTTCCCAAGGCAGTTTCTTGCACAGTTTTATTTTCTGGAGTTCCTGATTGCCCCTTTTTTACTTTGAGGGAGAACAAACTTGTATCTTTATAAGCTTAACCATTCTCTGATTTTTTTTTCCCCATGGCTTGGGTACATTCTATTTTTTTTGAAAGCTAATGAAAATAGTACCCTATTTTGAAGTAATTGCTTCCCATTTGAACCCCAACTTCAGTAAAGCATCTAGTGCACACAGAGTTTAATTGCTTCCATTTAGTTTATCTTATATTACCCTCACCTTTCACTCAGTCTCTCAATTTTCAAATTTATCCTAAAAATTTGTCCTTTTCTCATTTATTTTTTTTTGGAGTCAATACTGTATCTTTGTTGTACTGTGCATTTTATTCTACTCTGGATTTACAGTAACTGATCTACAGTTTTCTGATGTACAGCATAACATTGCCTAACCTTCCCAATTTGGACCATACAAGAGGTATGTATCTGATCATTTTTCACATAGAAGTGTTTCTATTGTAAGTTTATAATAGTTAATCTAATCTAATCATTGTCTTACCACAGACCTTTGAAGGAATTTTTATGACTGATGTCTAATCTTAAATATTGGTGGTTAAAAATTCATGAGAGGCTAATTCTTTGAAAGTGACTTACTCATTTTTATGGATGGTTGTTGACTTCTCAAAATGTCTAGTTAATCTCGATGAGCTGAAAATTTTCAATAGAACATTCTGATGACTTTAAAAACAGATTCTAGTTGAAATTCAGAATCTACTTCTCCACAATTTTCATTTCTTCTTATTTTATAATTTTTGTTATTTTTTTAATTTCCTTAGGGCTGTTTTTCCTTTTGTCGTTCTGGAAGTACTGGTAATTGAACAACTAAACTATTGGACCAGTCAAGCAGATCTCTCATTATTTAATATATATTCCTATATGTGCATATAACTGGATTTCTTTCTCTTCTGGATGCTTCATGGAGGTCTTACTGGGCTGAGCCATGTCAGCTTGGATGCTTCTGAGGACCATATGAATTGCCAGGGCTGCTGTCTGCTGCCCTGGGAATGTGTAGGTGTTCCTACAGTGGAGGTTAGAGGTCAATGTCATGGGTCTTTTGATTGCGTTCCACCTTATGCTTTTGAGAAAACATCAGTAAGTAGTGGATAGATAATAATCTCTAACAAATGGGGCACCCACAATCAGAAGAAAAAAATGAATGCAGAATAGATCAAAGTCTTTAATGTTAGACTTGAAACTATAAATTTTCAAGAAGAAAATGAAAGACAAAAGTCTTCCAGGCATTGTCCTTGGTAACTTTCACAGATTGGAAACAGGTTCTCATTGAACCTGGAGTCCACTGATTTGTTAGAGAATTTGACAACTAAGTTCCAGGGGCCCATCTGTCAGCCTCCACACTGTCCCCATCCTCATGCTGGATTTACGGATTCATGCTAAAATCTGTGCTGGGTGTACATGTGTGCTGGACTTCCAAACTCAGGTCTTAATGTTTGAACAACTGCTTTACCAGACAACTCATTGATTTTTATGGTGCAAGTCCTCTCGTCATATATTTTGAAAGTGACCAATGATCATATATGCGATGTGAAAATATTTTCTCTCATTGTCATTTGCTCTTACAACCTGTAGACTGCTTCTTTCATATGCAGAAGGCTTAAGGCTTGATAGGAAGTCATTTTCCTGCCTTTGGTATTGTTTTGAATGGTTTTGGAGTTATATCTGTGAAACAGTTACCAAAGACAATGCCTGTTTTCTTCTCAAAGGTTTATAGTTTTAAGTCTTACGTTAAAGACTTTGATTCATTTTGAGGTGATTTTGTTCTTCTGCTTGTGGATGGCCCTTTGAGAGACTATTATCTATTTGCTCTGGACAGCCTTTTCAGAGATCAATTGACTATACACACGTGAGTTTATTTTGGTTCTATCTGTTTTGTTCCCTTTGTCTCTGCGTGCATAGACTGGCTGGTCTTGTACTCATGGCTGCTAAGACAGCTCGTGAGCCCAGGCTTGTATCATTACTCTTAGTTCAGAAGTGTTTTTCTATGCAGCCTGATCCTTCCAGCATTTGTGGCTGGTGTGCTCAAGATTAAGATGATGGTTGATGGTCTCCTGTAGTTCTATGTTTTCTTAGGTGACTCGAGCTGCTGTAGCAAAATACTTCCAAGCAAGTAGCTTAGAAGAAAAAAGATTATTTTTTTTCAAAGTTATAGAGGCTAAGAAGTATCTGATGAGGATTCGTGTATTGGTTTAGAAGGGTATCTTGCTGGTAGTTTAAATATGATGGGAGTGATGAGTGAACTTTGCACCCTTATTTTATGGTACTGATTAATCTCATTCATAAATGTCTCCATCATCATCTCATCATTTTCCCAAAGACCTCACTTCCCAAATCCTTTACACCAATAACTAGTAAAGTGAAATCTGGGTGAGCATAAACATTCAAGCCATAGCGCATTGGACAGAGACTGTTTTCTTTCTTCTTCTCTGCTTTTGTAAAAAATGTAATAGGGATTCTGATAGGAATTCCATGGATTCTGTATGTTGCTTCAGCAATATGGAAATTGGACAATATCAAAACTTTAAATTCGTTAACATACCAATTTCCTTCCATTTGCTTTTTCTTGATTATAATATAATTTTATCATCTCTTCTTTTCCTTTCTTCACTTCAAACCCTCCTATTATATAGTCTCCTACTTTGCTCTTATTTAAATTCATGATTTTTTTTGTTTTTTTGTTTTGTTTTGTTTTGTTTTGGTTTTGGTTTTTGGAGACAGAGTTTCTCTGTGTATTCCTGGCTGTCCTGGAACTCACTCTGTAGACCAGGCAGGCCTCAAACTCAGAAATCCGCCTGCCTTTGCCTCCCAATGGCTGAGATTAAAAGGCATGTGCTACCACTGCCCAACAATGGCTTCTTTTCCTTTAATTATAGTTATTTATTTTCATCAACATTTTGAAATGTTTGTAAGCTGTGTGGCATCCTTCATCTGAAAATATAAATTTAAACTCATACACATGTATACACACCGAAAAAACTTGTAGGTAGACTACAAATATTGAATAGTTATTTTTAGACTATGTAAATTAAACAAATGTGACTAATAAAGGAATTTCTCATTTGTAATTGAAAGCCAATCCTACAATATATGATTATCAACATATACTCTAAAGTTCATAAATACTCCAAATCCCTAACTCTTTGACTTCAAGAACTTCCAGATAAGTGATACGACACTGACTGTGCAGCTGTCTTTCATATAATTATTTCTTAGTATTTTTGGTTGTTTTTGCAAATCAGACTTTTAAATTTTTTCCAGCTATTTTATTGATAATGCATGGAAACAGAAGTAACGTTTGAATGCTGATGTTACATCCTGTGGTATAATAATCTTTTTGTTTGTTTGTTTTTTTGTTTGTTTGTTTTTTTGTTTGTTTGTTTGTCTTTTTGAACAGGGTTTCTCTGTGTAGCCCTGGCTGTCCTGGAACTCACTCTGTAGACCAGGCTGGCCTCGAAGTCAGAAATCTGCCTGTCTCTGCCTCCCAAGTGCTGGGATTAAAGATATGTGCCACCACTGCCTGGTGTTATAGTAATTCTT
This sequence comes from Montemys delectorum, assembly GCA_019843815.1. NCBI lineage: Eukaryota > Metazoa > Chordata > Mammalia > Rodentia > Muridae > Montemys > Montemys delectorum. The sequence continues at coordinate 6,276 of JADRCD010244703.1, read as the reverse complement.
AAAAACTTTCTTACAACTGTTCAGTAGAGAGCTCATCTATAAGTGGCATGGTTTAACTGATTCCTTTGTAATTCGTCCAATTGTTTTTTCTCTTGCATAAATTATCTAGGACTTACACTTTTATGGTGGATAGAAAGGAGTGGCAAGCTGATATGTTGGTTTTGTTTCTGAAATAAGAGGAAAGGTTTTAGATTTGATGCCTTTTCTATATTGGTATCCTCCCTTTCTTTTATAATCTAAATTACTTTTTACATTAAAAGTAAAAGCGACATTTACAACTTAGATTTGATGTGTATGTTTGCGTACTAATTTCTTAAGTAGAAATATAGACTATTGTGCTGGTTCCAAGGTCAATAAAAGGTCAAAGTATGCTTCTTTGGTAAAAATTCTTCTCTTCAAACTCGTGTGATCACTTTCTTCCTTCAGTGACATGTGCTGTGTTTCTAATGTTAGGAACACCAGTGTGAGTGACACTCCTAGATGAATACCAGTTACATTTTCCCATGTTCCGTACCATACCTATGTAGTGTCTTCATCAATAGAACCTTAATGTCTGTTTTGTGAATGGTAACCACTAGTATTGGTAATAGCCTCTAGTGTTTAGGGGATCTTTTGTATCCCTTCAGTCAACGACACAAAAGTGTAACCCATTCCTGATAATGAGGGCTGGTTTTATTTAGCAGCACATGGTATGCATGTAGCTAAGTTCCCATTAGACGATAACTCTATACTCTTTTAGAATACGAATATATTTTAAGAAGCGTCTACTGCAGTAGGTTTTCATATGGCTTTTCAAAAGACTTATAGTGTTGGTTATCCACCCCCCCCATCTTCTATCTTCTATCCTGTTATCCCTTCCCGTATCCCCTTTAATCCTCCTGTTCACATTTCCCCTTTAACCCTTTATAAAACTATATTCTATACCCTCTTCCTCAGAAGAACTCCTCCTCCCCACCCCCGATGCCTCACTAGTTATCCAAACCTCTGTGTCTAGTTTAAATGAAACAAACAAATCTAAAGCATAAAAGCTAACATCCACCTATAAAGAAGACAAGCACTGTCTTTCTGGGACTGAGTTACCTCTTCAGTATAATTGTTTCTAGCACCATCTCTTTACCTGAAGATTTCATAATTTTATTTCTTTAACAGCTGAATAATATTATGTTGTGTAAATGTGCCATATTTTCATTATCTGTGCACATGTTGATGAATATCTAGGCTGTATTCAATCTCTGACAGTTATGAATAGAACAACAATGAACGTGGATAAGCAGCATTTCTCTAGTAAGGTGTAAGCCCTTTGGGCACATGCCCATGAGTGGTATAGCTGGACCATGTGGTAGAACTACTCTCAGCTTTTTGTGAACCTCCATACTGATTTCCATAATGGCTGAAAGTTGGAGTGCACTGGTTCCATTATCTTATCTCTTTAGAGTAATTGTTTTTAGAATGAGGAAACCAATGTAACGAAGCTAAACTCAATGAAAATAAAATTAGAAGTAAAAATGTGTTTTAAAAGTCTTATTTATGAGAAAGCCTCAGGAAAACCTTTATAGACTTGCAGACACTTGACATAACCTCCTAGTCTAATAGCTTACTTTCAATTGCACCCAAAATTCTAGGTTAAATTTTCAACCCTGTCATACATTTTCTTACTATTATTAGAACTTATATGGGGCTATGTTATAAATCTTTAAAAATATTTGGTAGGCTTAATTATTTTCAAGAATTTTCTTTTGTTAAGTAGATTTAATTGGTTTATATATGTAACACCATTGCTGAAATTCAGCATTGTCAAAAATATACTTATTGTATTGTTTTATTTTACTAATAAAATTTATACGCTTGTTATATATGCAACCCTACGGCTGCTCAGAATTCTTTACTTTGGGTTGTAGTATTTGTTATAGTGTGTGTTCTGCCTTCAGGCTCCAAGCCACTGGAGTAATGACTCAGACTCAAAATATATTTAGAGATACGTGGGCCATATAGCTAGGGTTTTTCCCAGAGTAATTAATAAATTATAATAACCCATTTATACTAATCCATATTCTGACATGTGGTTAGTTACCTCTGCTCAGGTATCATGCACCTGTCCTCCTCAGATCTTCCCGGTGACTCTCCCCTGCACCTGGCTCTATCCCAGAATACTCTCAGTCTACTGGATAGCCCACCTTGTATTCTACTCTTCCCTTATAGGCCATAGTTTTTGTTTTGTTTTGTTTTGTTTTGTTTTGTTTTGTTTTAAATCCGGCCACATGCTGGGCACCACCTGTAGTAGTTCATCTGGCACGATTACCCGTGGGTATTTTAAAAAGAGATAAAGAGAATTGGCAAGCCATATAAGTTACCTTTACTGCGCGGAAAGGATAAACCATTTGGCCAGCTCAGATATGTAATTTATCCAGCCATCGTTCATTCAATGATGATCTTATTTTTTTTTTTTTTTTTTTTAATTGACAAGTGACGCATTCATATAATCCATAAGATATCCTTTCTACGAGAACTCCTCTGGGTCTCTTCTACGGGGAGAATTATAAAGGTAATGGCTTTTCTCAGCTTTCTTTTGAATCTAGGAATCCATTGCTTCTTTACGTCTGAAGGGACATTTTCCTACTGGTGGTATCCTTCGTGGGCAATGGTTTTCCTTGAATACTTTGAGCATATCTAGCCCAAGATTTCTAGAGGAAAAGCCAGTATTTGCCGTATTGACTCTATCTTGTATATGATAGTTTCATTCATTTCGTTCAAAGTATCTAGCCCTCGTCTTTGACACCGTGTGTTGATTGTGTGTTGGTATGCATTGTTTTGAGTCCTTATGAGGAGTCTTCTGTGCTTCTTGATTCTTTACCCATAATTTTGAGGAGTCAGTCACTATTTCTCACATATGCATATACACATAAACTCACTCATGAACACACACGGACTCACAGAGATGTAAATACTGTCATTGCTGAATGTGTTTTTATATATGGGGTGTGGAAACCTTTCAATTAATTTCTCAGTTTCTCACAAAAGGTATTGGTCTGCAAACTGCTACTAAACTAGTGTACGTGCAAGGAGAAGGGAGATCCAGTGCTGCCTTCTCTACCCGCTGGATCATGTGAAAAACAGAGTTTTCCAATAATAATGTAAATACCACTTGACTTCATTAGGAAGTACTATCATTTGCTTTCTGTACTGAGTCTCATGAGGGTGGTGATTCATTTTTTAAGGCTCATCTTTTTGTGGATTTCTTGCTTACGTACCTTATTATTTGTATTTCATCTCAAATACTTGCCCCCATACCTTGAGATTCTTTTCTAGTTAGGGAATGAAAGAGTGAGTGAATAATGAGCTTTGGGTAGGTGGAGAAGATGTGTTCAAAGGAAAGTTTTGCTTTATAATTCATGTAGGATTTTTCATGGGAATCTTTAGCACTCAGTAGAGGGAGAGTCATTTGGGCGTGGGCTGCAGATACATACCCTCATGATTGATAGATGTCCATCCAGCTTTTCCATTCATCTAGGTGATATAGTATACTCCGGTTAAGGCTTTAGTAAAAATAAAGTGCACGTAGGACGTGCTATCCAGCGTAAGAAACCAAGCATATACCACCATGTAAAGACTTGAGGTTTTACACGTAACCCATCAGTATCTTTTCCTTAATAAGAGAAAAATGCTTGTTTCTCTCATTAACAACCCCTAGTATATGAGTACACTACCTTGGGAAACAAGGTATGTTTAATAAAATTTTATACCTCTCTGATAAGCACTGTGGAGAGCCCGATAGGGTTACCTTTTTGTAGGTTCAAATTCATCTATCTTTGCACAGCAAGGAATTCCCTGATCATAACTCCCCTCCCCCCCGTTGGCAGTTGTCTTTATTACATGCATTCTGATACATGTTTCTTCTGCCTTAGCTGAGACTTTCTCAATCTCATGGTGTTTTTTTTCCCCAAACTTTTGTTGAAATATCTTGAATATTGGTGAACAAATGGAATATTAATTCATCTATTATATTTTTAATGGACCCATGAAGATAGGAAAAATAGTGAATAATCTTGTTCTCTTTTCTATTTACATTTAGAACATGTGATTTGTCTTGTTTTACAAAGACGTTTCGTAATTTTGATTTTATACTCTGGTTTTATCTAGTATTAGAAAGAATCATATACTGAAAATTTGAAATCCACTTTAGCAGGTGATGATGATAAATAAAATCATAAGTTGACCATTAACACTCTTTTAGTGTCATAGTCATCTCCTGTCTGCCGCCCCCCTCCCGCCAGTTGCACCGTAATGGGCAAAGATACCTTGTCAGTGGTGGTGTTCTTGTATTAGTCAAGGGCAGAGCAGATGGCAGTCCTTTGTTCAGCCTAGCTTGAAAGCTGGATTGGTGGCCAAATCTGGTCTATGCCTAGGATTCATCAAAATTAGTTAAAATCCAGGCAGCACAGTGAGAGAGGAGGAAAACAGAGACCTGCATTTTGCTATGTCACTGAAAGGGGAAGATGCCCACAGACCTGTTTTCTATCCCATGGTACATGTGAACCATAGACATACAGAGCCCTGACTACCACCATGTACAGAAGTAAGGGAGACAGACAGACAAAGTCAGACAGAGTCGGGTGGGCCACCATGTCTCTCACAGACCCTCCAGTGCATAGCATAGGTGGATTATAGACACCACATCTGCTTGCCACCACGTCAGGAAGCCTGGACTGAGGATGCTACCTAGGGAACACCACAATGTGTAAGTGTGAGGTGGTCAGATGAGAGAGAAAGAGAAGTAGAGCAGCTTGAGGCTTATGAAGAGGGATGGGTCTAGAGACTTGAGGATGGAGAGGAGTAGCCTGTTCTAATAGGCCAGCCCCACCACCAGGAGCTATGGTGAGTTCCCAGCCTGAGCTGCTGCTAAGGGCCATGTCTGAATCCATTACCATGCAGTGGTAGGGGTCTGGGTGGATGGTTGATGTGTGTGGCTCATATTAGCGATATAGAACATGGGGATGTCCCTGGACTGGTCTGGATGTCCAGGGACCACATTGGTGTCCTAGGCTACAAAGACCTGGCCCTGCCTCTCATCGGCTGTGGGTTCCATCTTTTCCGTTGGCTGTGGGCCCTGCACCTCTTCCTGGAAGCACAGCGGGGCTGGCTATGGTGACAAGGGTATGGGTGAGCTGGCCCCAAAGGTATGAGTGTGGAAGAGCTGACTTTAGCAGACAGGAAACCTGCCCACAGTGTCATGAGCATGGGAGAGCAATCACTCAGGAGAGTGGACCCAATATCTTGCCTGGAAAGCACAGCAGAGCTTTCCCTGATGGGAAGAGCACACATGAGCAGGTCCTTTGGCATGGGAGAGCTGGCCCCACCACTTATCTGCCATGAGATGGTGTGGGTGCTGGGGGTGATGAACTTTATCTTTAGGTCCCTCACCACCTGCTGCAGCGCAGAGAGCTGGCCCAGAGGTCATGAGAGTTGGTGCGTCACTAGGGAGAGTGTGCCCTGCACCTCTCCTAGCAGCATAGAAGAGTTGGCCCTGGTGGTGGTGCTCGGGTAAGCCTGTTACAGGGTATGAGGGAGGGAGAGCTTGCTGCATCATTCATTTTCTACAAGGAGGTATGGATTTGGGGTGGCGAATCCCAGCTCCCATCTGTCACCACCTGCTACAATCAGGAGAGTTGGCCCTGGGATTATGACAGTGGGTAAGCTAGCCCTGCCCCTTGTGGAGAGTGGGCTTTGCAACTTGACTGGACAGCACAGCAGAGTTGGAGGGGACACAGGTGAGCTTCCCCAAGGACATGAGAGCAGGAGAGCTGACCTTGATTCCTGCAGATGGTGACCCTGGGTGGCCTAGCTAGAGCAGTGCTGGAACATCCTGGTAATGTGATCAAGGGAGAGTCATTGGGCTGACAAATTCAGCTACTACCTGAGGCCAGATCCAGGGCTCTGAGTTGGCCCACCCGATAATCTATACCATCTGCAAACAGTTGGGAACTGGTAAAAGGGCCTGTCTTGCTAATCCAAAACTTCAGGATCTCCATGACAAACGGTAACCACAGGATGGCTGAGAGGAGTCCCATGAGGATCCAGTACTGATGGAATTACAGAAGCCAGAGACCTGGAACCAGACTAATGATTCATTGCAATGAACACTTGTAAATGAAGAAGATGTGTGGACAGAGGAATATACTACAGGACAAATTGTGACATACTACATCTTCCACAATGGGATGTTTTCCTGTGAGTGTGTGTGTGTGTGTGTGTGTGTGTGTGTGTGTGTGTGTGTGTGTG
>JADRCD010244676.1:0-13673 GCA_019843815.1 Montemys delectorum | reverse complement strand
ACACACACACACACACAAACACACACTGTCATTTCTGTTTTGCAATATTTAAAACACATTCTCTATATTGTTCCTTAAAGAACAAGGCAGAAAAGAGATTGAGAGTAACTTTATTTATTTTAGGCATATCTGCTTTAGATTCTTACCCAGGCTTTTGTCTTATTCTTCATAATGGATCAGAAGTCTTGGAAAATCTTAGAAAATTGGGGAGAAAAAGTAACTACTGCAGAGGCATGCAATGATACTTTTGTGGTTGACATCATTGACCAGCAGGAACAAATGACACAGCCCACAACCAATGGTGGAGCCATGGAAAGCCCTAAACTAGGGCATATCCTGACTCTTTAGAACTCAAGATTCAGCCCTCTCATCTCCTAGGTTCCACAGTGTAATCCTTTTTATGGTATTGTGGGATATGTCAGCTGCTACCCTTTTGTTTACAAATCATTTATTCTACTCCTGCCCTCAGGGATGTGAGCAATTCTACAAGAGAAAAGCCTGAGAGTGGTTAAAATCCTGTGCTGGCCAACACTTCAAATTGAGGTTCTCCTAGCCAAGAGCAGGAACAAGGAAGGGAGGATATGGAAACAGCAAGAGGAACCTCAATACTCGAGTCCCAACATTAAATGGCAGCTACTGGTTACAAATATGAGGTATAAAGCTTGGTTAGAATGCCTGAGAGACTGGGGCCAAGGTTTAAGGAAGCAGTGCATAAGTCAGAAAGTCTAAAGAGAATATAAATGCTCCTTTTCTTTTGTGTCATTTAAAATACTTTGTTTAAGAATGCTGTGGTAAGAATGCATGGCAGGCTTGTGGGCTAGAGGGAAAGAATATTTATTTATTGTATCTTATGGAAAGTGCAGTGCTCTTGAAGTCTACCATGGGCTTAGATCTATAGGGCCTTGCTCTACTTATAGGACTTTAGCCATAGATAAAAAGTGTCCAGAGAGTTGATGAAAACTTATTAGGTTGGCATTTATCTTTCAAGCCTTTAACTTCTGGTCAGATTAATCCCTGGAAGAAGGGCAGGGATCTAAAGGTAATGGAATAAGCAGATAACTAAATATACTTTTTCCTTGTGGTTACTATACAACTTTCAAAAAAATTTTCAGGGAGAAAAGGAAATGGGAAGAAGGTAGAGAAAGATAAAGAGAGACAGACAGACAGAAATCAAAACAAAGATAGACAGACAGACCTCCCTCCAAAGAGAGAGAGAAAGAAAGAGAGACAGAGAGAGACAGAGACAGAGACAGAGACAGAGACAGAGACAGAGAGCCTGATAGTGAGATTAAACAAATTGCCTCAGCTTTGATGGAGGGGAGAGAAAGTTAAGAGCCAATATGAATGTACATCAATGTATATTCCATTCTTGAATTTTAGTACATTCCAACTTTCAGCTGAGTCTAAATATCAAATGAGCCTGGTAGACTCTTATATTTGATTCTGGATTTGACATAAAGACATTACATTAGTCTTGCTTGGAAAGTTAATTCCAGAATGCAAAGCAAACAAAGAGCTATAATCACCCTTTCACCAAATTCCTAAACTATACAACTCTTGAGTTCAATGGACCATTTGAAGAGATGAATAGTGGTAACAACAGGAATGGAATTTTGTAGTAAATGTGGTATAATTGGTGAGAATTCAACAGTCAAGATAGTAACTAGGAGTCTATTTCTATTAGGGGCTGATCAATAAGACTTGGTGACACAGCATGGAACATGAGTCATAAGCTGGTATTGATGAGTATAGTCTGGTTGGTCATGGTGTCAGCATTAGTCATACATGGAGAAGCTGCTGCTGCTAAAGAGTTGACTCAACTGTTGTCAGAAGTTACATATTTTACTGGAATCCAAAGTAACTACCAGAGTGAATAAATCAAAGAAACAAGCCAGAAAGTTAAAAGAGAAACAGAAATGTATGGAGAGTTACAATACAAAAGCAGACATGCAATAAGAAGGCAGATATGTCATGATTTTATTCTCGTTTCAGTTACCTAGTACACAATGCAGGCCTTGAGTATGCTTTTCTCCTCCCACCTCTTGGTTTAAAAAATTAAATTCAAGTAGTTGATCAGGTTTAGTGGCAAGTGTCTTTAGTTCTCCACTATCTTTCTGGCCTCATTGGCATATAAGTTTTATATAAACTAAGACAAAAACTTGAATAAATAATAGCTAATTCACATCTAGGTAGGTGACATCTTTAAACTTTTAATTAAGAAACTACACATGAGAAAGTTATGCAAGATGAGATTTAAATAATTCTAATTTATTTTACCATAGAACATTTCCCCACTAAGGATTGATGGACGTTTATGTAGTTAATCTAGAAAGAATAGGTGATTTATTTGTGGTTTGAATGAAAAAACTTATAAGATGAATTTACAGACTTAGAAATATCACAAAATTACTTTATATTGGCTGGAGTAACAACAGAATCTTACCAGTCAAATAACATTGAAAATACCTTGGAACCTCCATTTAGCCTTCTAGTCTGATGAAACTTCAAAAACCCACAGAGCTCATAGTCAGGGATTCCTCTTGCTTAATTCTACAGAGGAGTATCTTTAAGGACACAAGTATTTTTTTTTTTAATTCTCCAAGTTATGAAGAGACAAAATTCCAACTGACTATCTCTTGCTACCAAAGCTTCTAGTACAGGGATTGATTACATCTGACTGATTTGTTGGCCAAATGGGCCTTCTAGAAATTCACAGACAACCGTATCTGTGCCAAGGATATAGGTAAAAAGACTTCATTACCGAAGACAACACTTACACAACCTATCGAAGATGGAGACATCAAGATAGTACCTGCATAGAGTCTTCATTCTTATAGTCTAGTGTCTTCTGCACCTGCATAGAGTCTTCATTCTTATAGTCTAGTGTCTTCTGCAGCGGAAGGAGTTCTACATGCTACCAGAAGAGAAACATATACATCAAATGAGCCATACATGCTTTCATCGAGAATGATGTACTGCCTGTAAGATAGGCTAGTGCAATGTTGGCACAAATCTTATGGGAGTAAACAACCAATAACTGATTTGACTTAAGACCCATTCTATGAGACAAAATTCATACCTGATGTTTCTAAGGTACAAAGAACCCAAGACCAGATTTACCAGGGACCTAAGTTAAAACTAAATAATATTGGCTTACAAAAATATAGTGGTAAAATAATATTCTGCTATACTCATGAATCAGTACCTTATTTGGTCATCATCAGAAAAGCTTCCTCAGGCAGCAAATGGTAACAAATATAGAAACCTACAGCCAGACATTACCCAGAGAGTGATATTCCTCAGCACTTAATGGGATGTTTTCATCTAATTCCTCACCTCAGAGCCCAGGGAAACCCTTAGGTGAGGTGGCATACAGAATGTAAAAGCTGAGCTGGGTGGTGGTGGTGCATGCCTTTCATCCCAGTACCTGGAAGGCAGAGGCAGGCAGATTTTGAGGCTAGCCTGATCTACAGAGTGAGAAATCTTGTCTCAAAAAACAAAAAAAAATGTAAAAGCTAAAGGGTATAGAGGACACCAAGAAAACAGAGCCCTCTAAATCAACTCATAACTCACAGAGACTGAAGCAGCATGTGCAGAGCCTACACAGATCCAGGTAAGATTATACAGACTGAGGTTATATATAATATATAATATATAATATATAATATATAATATATAATATGCATATGAATTTATATTTATGTGAACATAGATATAAAATTTCTCAATATAATACATGAAAACTAAACTCAAGAACACATCAAAAAGATTGCCCATCATGATCAAGTTGACCAATTATACATCTGAAAGAAGGTTAGTATCTAGAACTGCAAAAAAAAAAAGTATATATATTACTTAGCTGTGTCATCAAACATGGAAAATTTGAAGCTTTACCTCCTATTAGTATTCATGTTAACCATATCATATCTCAAGCTGTAAGGGTGGAATAATGGCATTAATTTTATGGGAGTAGTTGAGACCCCCAACATGGACTTTTTTATCCAATTTATGGCCAATGCCATGGCACTGAACCCAAATCTGGCACTGCTAAAGTGGTCAACAATATGAGACTGGTAGTTCATGAGTATAGGGAAACCCTACTATTATTATTCTAATAAAGGAACAGAGCTATAAAATGCATGATAATTACATATTGCTATACTTGTAGATCAGTGCACCATACCAGAGAAGCTTCTTGTTACAGCCCTAGAAGCTCTCATAGAGACCTACACCTGGACACACTGTAGAGAATGAAAGACTTTGGAACATTTTCCCTACATGATGTCTTTCCTAAACCCTTCAAGACTCAGAGATCTATAAAGAAGAGGAGGCATAGAGATCATAAAAGCCAGAAGTGGTGGATGACTCAAAGCAAACAGTGTGTTCTAGACACAGTGGGCCTAATATACACACGAACTCACAGATACACAAAATCTGCACATGTTATATAACACAAAATTTCAGCATGGAGAAATAGAAGTAAATACAATATCCTATCACTAATCAAGAAGCTATTTTCTTTTTTTTTCTTTTATTTTTATTAGATATTTTCTTTATTTACATGTAAATTTTTCCTTTCTCAGGTTCCCCTCCAAAAAACAAACAAAAACAACAAGAATAAACCCCTTTTGCCTCCCCCCTCCCCATGCCTGCCACCCCACCCTCTCCCACTTATTGGCCCTGGCATTCCCCTACACTGGGGCACAAAACCTTCACAAGGCCGAGGTCCTTTCCTCCTATTGATGATCGAATTTGCGATCCTCTACTATACACATGCTGCCAGAACATTCAGTCCCACCCTGTATAGTCCTTGATTGGTGGTTGGGTCCCTGGGAGCTCTGAGGGTACTAGTTAGTAATTGTTGTTCATGATACTCACTGGAAAAAGTCAAATCAATTTTGTCCAGCAGAGTGTCTGCGTATATACCAACTACATTCTAGGGGAGGCCCCATGCCCAGAAGTCATTGGCCAACAGAAAACAGAATCCATGCATTTTGTGTGCTTTTGTTTGCTTGTAAGTTTACATTGGAGTTTTTGTCTTAGAAGATTTTCTGTATTTTGATTCTTATCTGTTGGGTGGACTTTAAGACAGATAAGGAATATGAAGTTAGCTGGATAGGAGGCAGAAGATCTGTGAGAAGTTGTGGGAGAGAAGAGTATGGTCAAAATAGATTGCACATACATTTTTTTTAATAAAAAAGAAAAAGTCACAATATTTCATTACTAATTATTTAAATTTGTTGTATAATAAAGTTTGTGATTTCTTTTTTATGTATGGGATTGTAGAAATGTCTTATTGTGTTTTACCATCTGAATATAGGCAGTAATATACTAAATGGCTAAAAATAAAAAAGGCTCATTGAAATTACAGTATTTATTAATTTTATTTTGACAGAGAATCTACAATTTCATATTTCATTAAACAGCTAAGTGGAGTATGAACTCACATTGGCTTGAGGGAAAGGCTGGAGGGAGAAAAGAGACGGGAAATCAAGGAATTTTTTCTATTAAAAACATATATATATATATATATATATACTGTTCATTATCTTTAAAAATTTATATTTAATAACGGAAAGAATGCATTTCATCAGAATGTGCAAAACCAAAAGACTAAAAATTATGATGTCCTATTGCATGTAATCAAATGTATCTTACCTGGAAATCAATCTATGCAGGATGTTACTCTCTCCCAAACCATAAGTATTATAAAGCAGACTATATCTAGCTTACATTTCAACACAATTTTAGTTATAGTAAAATTATATTTTGGTTTTTGTTTCTATTGTCCTTAAAATAAATATCTCATCTTTATAATTTTTGATGGACAATATAGAAAAATACGGAGGATTTTTCCCACCAAGGACTCAGTTTCTTGTAATACTCACAGCCATTACATAAACTCTGGAAGTAAAATCAGTGTCATGATAAATTGACTTGAGAGTAAACATGACCAAAGATTTGGCTATTTCTTTCTTCAGTCTTCAGAAGACAAACTCTGTCTTTTATGTTTCTCCCCTTAAGTCCCTCGGTTACTTGGTTACTTTGCAGTTACTCCTCTTGGCTCCTAACAACAAAAATATGTCATAAATCCCAAAGACCCAGCTGTACTTAGTTACTGTGCTGCAGGCAAGGACACATATCAAATTGACACCTAGTTAAAGAGTGAAATCATAAAAAAGAAACCTCAAGTTTGTGTTTGGAAAGGACTAAAAATAAATTACTACTATATGTTATATTGGTATAAAATAAGAAAACAGAGGAATGGGAGACATTGACTATGAGCATATGAGCTGCAAAATTGCAGTTTGTTAAACGTTATCTCTAATAAATTTCTGTGTCCTTCTTAAACTCCTTGTCTTTAAAGATGTTTTTGTTTCATGTTATCCTAAATAACTTAAAGTCAGATCTTCTGATATGTCAATTGTTAATGGCAAAACAGAATATCCACCAAGTCATTTATTGCAGAACACTAAAACAGTCATAGGATCTGCCACAATTTCTATAAAATGATCTTATAGGTAAAATATATATGGAATATAAAGAATTCATTACATTTTGATTGTATCAATTACAAAAATATATTCATCTCTCATTATTTTATGTATTTATTATTACTATATTTTGATAAAACCTCACTTACTTGTTATTTGCTACTGGCTCTGAATTCCTTATCCCTTGTTGAATTTATTATTCATGTTCTTCATAAAAGCAAAGGTAACTCAAATCTCATTTGTTTACAGTTTTCCATCATTCCAACTGCAGATTATATACTCAGGCAAACAAATTTCAACCACTGAAAGTCCAATAGCTTTGTGTTAGAAAAGCTTTCTTTTTAAAAAATATTTTATTTATTTGTTACTTTCACACTTCAGATTTTATTCCCCTTCTGGTCCACCTTCCAAGGGGGCTGGATGGTGGGGACATCCTCATGGAGACAGAGGGGGCAGGGAGGAGGTATGGAATTTAGAACATCTTTCTAATGGTATCTTTTTCCCAGGCATCAGAACAGTGCAAGATTATCTTTATGAACTCCAGATGTGTTATCAAATAGAAAGCATCTCTAATATTATTCAACTTATGATTCATTAGTTTCCATATTCATCAGAACAAAATTTGACCTAGCATTCATTATAAAATGTCTTCTTTCTGAGATGTTACAAACTTCAGTATCTGCTTGTAAATAGATTTTATTAAAGATTTTATAGGCAAGAAGTACATTGTTTGTACAGACCCGAAGAATAGTCCCAAGTTCATCACATAAACATTTCAAGATAAGCTTCTTGACATAAATTAGTATCCCAGGGAAGAACTTCAGCCACATGCTTAAAGTGGACTGTTCTCCTCCTGTGTATTTCAGTTTCAGACAAGGATTTGAATTTGAAGCATAAATTTACTTGACATAGTTTATAATTCTGCTGTAAGAACAAGTCTGGCTGTGTCAGTACTTTTTTTTCTGATATGGAAAAGATGATATATACTCCCTCTTTGATAAGCTCTCTAGGGAAGAAATGTAAAGTATTTGTTGAATTTTTCAAATATTACAACTTCTTGCTAAACTCTGAAAGGAAGAGGCAGGAATAAACTATTAGAAAAAACCACTTTATCATTCCATTAACAGGCCAAAAATGAGGGAGAAGACTTGATAATCTCAGAATTTGAAAACTGAGATTTAATTTTATGCATTTTCATAGTGACATATTAGAGTCATCCTTGGCAAGGCATAGGAGAGTGAGAATATCATTTCAGCAATGGTTAGTCACTAGATAATAAATGCACACACATGTTTATAATTATGCACTAGAGAATATACAATGCCTTTTAGTCTGCATCATTAACAAACAATTCCTAATATAATATTACCTATTATATAATATACCTTATATAATATTACCTATGCTTTATGTTTAATAAGTAAAATAAACAAAAAACAGTTTATTGCTTATTTCTCATGTTCTTTTCAAATGTAAGTTTTTTTTTATTAGATATTTTCTTTACTTACAATATCTCCTCTCCCAGGTTCCCCTACAAAAAAGAAAAGAAAAAAAAGAAAAAAGAAAAAAGAAAAGAACAAAAACTAAAACAAACCCCTGTTCCCTCCCCTCTTCTCCTGCTCACCACCCCACCCCGTCCTGCTTACTGGCCCTAGCATTCCCCTACACTAGGACATAGAACCTTCATAGGACCAAGGACCTCTCCTCCCATTGATGACCACCTTGGCCATCCTCTGCTATACATATGCTGCTGGAGCCAATTGTCCCACCATGTGTACTCTTTAGTTGGTCCCTGAGAGCTTTGAGGGTACTAGTTAGTTCATATTGTTGTTCGTCCTAAGGGGCTGCAAACCCTTCAGCTCCTTGAGTCCGTTCTCTAGCTTCTTCATTGGGGACCCTGTGCTCAGTCCAATGGATTGCTGTGAGCCTCTACTTCCGTATTAGTTGGGTACTATCAGAGTCTCTTAGGAGACAAGTATATCAAGCTCCTATCATCCAGCACTTGCTGTCATGCACAATAGTGTCTAGATTTGATGATCGAATATGGGAAGGATTCCCAGATGGAGCAGTCTCTGAATTGTCCTTCCTTTAGTCTCTGCTCCATAGTTAGTCTCTACAACTCACTCCATGGGTATTTTGTTCCCCCTTTTAAGAAGAAACAAAGAATCCACACTTTGGTCTTCCTTCTTCTTGAGCTTCTTGTGGTTTGTGGTTTGTACTTTGTGTATTCCCATTTTCTGGGCTAATATCCACTTATCAGAGAATGCATGCCATGTGTGTTCTTTTATGATTGGGTTACCTCACTCAAGATGAGATTCTTCAGATCCATCCATTTCCCCAAGAATTTCATAAATTCATTGTTTTTAATAGCCGAGTAGTACTCCATTGTGTAGATGTACCACATTTTCTGTATCCATTCCTCTGTTGAGGGACATCTGGGTTGTTTCCAGTTTCTGGCTATTCTAAATAAGGCTGCTATGAACATAGTGGAGCATGTATCCTTATTACATGTTGGAGCATCTTCTGGGTATACAAAACTAAAATAGAAAATTATACTGAAAATAGAACATCCTAAGAATTCACAATTTATAGAGGCATAATTTGGAGAACCGACAATGGCAAAGTGTTTGATATTTCATAAATATTTTAAAATTGGAATTTCACAAATTTCTGAAATGATTAGTTAATAAAGGCTGTAATATATTTCTTAATGGAGTCATAATACAATAGCATTACTGGAAGTTATAACATAGTTGAAGGAGGTGGGTCACTGAACCATGTTATTGTCTTACTATATGTTCCCCTGGCCTTTTCTATATCTCTTTCTTTCTACTTCCTTTCTGACATGAGCTGAACGATTCATTCTTTTGTCATACATAGTTGTCACTATGATGAGTACCTTAAATTAAACTCATGAAGCCAATAAACATAAAATTTAAAGAAGTATGCCAAAATAACATTTTCCTCCCCAAAATAATTTCTATAAGGCCATTTGATAAGCCATAGGATCCAGCAATTCTATCTGTAGGTTGATGTGTGAACTTTCTTTGTGAAGACATAGACAAATGAATACTTATTGCAGAAAGAGCATTGACTACAAACAAAAGAATGGTTATCCACAGATATAGCTTAGTGAAAAAATGACTTCAATTATAATTTACATGAGTATGGTTGACAAGTTCCTCAGAGAAATATAGATGACTCAAAGCCAGATATCACAGAAAGTCTTATTACAACATGGGCAATAGCTTGTGAAGTCATTCTTGAGGCTTACTGCAAACTTTTTGGTAGCTTAGCCAATCTTTTACCTGCTCATGGGACTCTTTTTGTCCTACTGCATTGCCTCACACAGCATTGATATAAAAGGTTTTGCATAGTCTTATTTCATTTTGTTATGACATGTTTGTCTGATATCTCTTAGAGGCTTACTCTTTTCTAAAGGAAAACAGAGGAGCAGTGGATTGGGGTAACGGCAGTGAGGGAGTGGAAGGAGTAGAAGGAGTGGAGGCTACAGTCATGGTGTACTGTATAGGAAAAAATTTAAAAATATATGTGTCCTCTGACCAGAAACTGTTATTGCCTATTTATCACTGGTGAAATTTGTGAAGTAGAAATATTATGAATATTGTAGGTTTTGGGAACTTTAGAGTTTTCTAAGTTTCATTTATCATTTGAGTCTTAAGAAGGTTTCTTCGGAGAGGGAATATTTCAGTTCTTACATAAGAGTTTAGAACTGAGAGAAATGAAGTATATAAATGTTGAAAGCAGTACTATGCACAGCACCTTAAGAAACAACCCAAATAACCCTCAAATAATAGATCCAAGACCAATGTAGTTCCTTATTTATAAAATGAAATTTCAGCAAGATTTAAAAGGAATGAACAATATCAATGGACTTTGAAAACATTTTAAGCAAAGTTATCAAATGCAAAACATGATATATAATTTATTTATAAAAATAACTAAAGGTGAAATAATTAAAATAAAATCAGAATAATACTTGTCATAGACTATAAGCAAAGAAGGAATAAGAAATTATCGCTACATACTTACTGTGTTATGCTTATAATGTGATAAATATTTGGCACAGATAACATAAAATATTATTGTTGTATAATATTTTAAAAGTATTAACATTACTGAATTTTATACTTTAAAATAAAAAATTAAGGAACATATCTTAATTGTTTTTACAAAGTCATATTGCCCTAATGTTCAAGCCAAATAAAGACCCAACAAAGGAAGAAAATTAGAGACTAGTTTTCCTTATGAATATAACTGCAAAAAATTATTAGTAAAATTCTTGCAAACACAACATAAGAATACATCAAATGGACCATTTTCTATAGTCAAGAAGGCCTCATGCTAGGGATGCAAGGATGGTTAACATACATAAATAAATAAATGTAATCTTCTGCATAAAAGTACTGAAATACAAAAGCCACATGACATCTCATTAGATGCAGAAGTCTTTGACAAAATCAAACATCCTTTCATGGTAAAAGGATTAGAAAAATGGGGAATACAAGGGATGCTCTTCAACATAACGAAGTCTTCATAACAGCCCTCAGTATAATAAAGGATATTTATAATAATCCCACAGACAACATCAACTGAGCAGAAAGAAACCCAAAGCATTTCAACAGAATCAGGAAATAAAGACAACGATGTCCACTACTCTTCAATCTCTCCATTCTACCACCCAGCCTAGAACTAATTTCTTTGCAGGTGCTCTCTCTTCTACTTCAGCTTCACTCAGTGAAGACTACAGTTCTTGCTTGCTTCAGACACAGGGTATCTCTAGCATGTTCATCATTGTCTACCCAGAAAATCTGTTGTCCTACTGCAACCTATTCATAGAATTCTCCTCTTCCTATCACAAATCCAGTGTTTTGTAACCTCAATTCTGTTGTGAGTAGGATCATTTAGCTCTTTCCGAATGAAATTCTCAGACTTTTCTTTTAACCTATTTCCATTCTTCTCTGTCTCTATGAACTTGTTGAAATACTATCTGCAAGCCAAACACAGCCATCACTCTTTTTCTAAGATCCAAAGAGATCTTGGCAACAGAAATGAAGAAACGGAACACCCACCTAATAAAGACTAGAAAATAGTATCAAAAGTCATAATTATCCCAAACTCAGATGCCTAGACATCAGTGTAAAAACACAATTATTAACATCCAAAGCAATATTTCCAGCAGAATCCAGAAACTCTAATAAAATAGATCCCAAGAAATAGAAACACATTCAATGCAATTCCCATCAAAAGTCCAACAAATTTTCACAGAAACTGAAAGGACAATTTTAACCTTCATAAGGACACACACACACACACACACACACACATTAGCTAAAACAATTTTTAATGATATAAGAACTGCTAGAAAATTAAAATTACCCTCCCCAAATTCATTCTGTACTATGGAACTAATAGAATTAAAAAAAAAAAAAACAAAAAAACAGCAGGTATTGAAAAAAAAACCCAACCAATCTACCAAATAAAAAAACAAAACAAAACAAAACAATGAGGGAGTGTTCCTTTTTCTCCACATCCTCTCCAACATGTAATATCACTTGAGGTTTGGATCTTGGCCATTCTGATTGGTCTAAGGTGGAATCTCAGGATCCTGTTGATTTGCATTTCTCTGATGATAAAGAACTTTGAACATTTCTTTAGGTGCTTCCCAGTCATTTAAGATTCCTCTGTTGTTCCTCTTTGTTTAGTTCTATATTCCATTTTTTGATTGGGTTGTTTGGTTTTCTGGTGGTTAGCTTCATGAATTCATGAAGAATTTTGAATATAAGCCTTCTATTAGATGTAGGGTTAGTGAAGTTTTTTTTTTTTTCCCCAATCTGCAGGTTGCTGATTTGTCCTATCGACTATGTACTTTGCCTTACAAAAGTTTTCCAGCTTCATGAGGTCTCATTTGTTAATACTTGATCTTAGAGTCTGAGCCATTAGAGTTCTATTTAGGAAATTTCCCCATGTGCCAATGAGTTCAAGGCTCTTTCCCACTTTCTCTTCTAGTAGATTCAATGCATCTGGTTTTATGTTGAGGTCCTTGATCTACCTGGACTTGAGCTTTGTATAAGGTGAAAATATGGGTTTATTTTAATTTTTCTACATACAGACAACAAGTTAGACCAGCTCCATTGCCGGTGGGATTGCAAACTGATACAACCAGTCTGGAAATCAATCTAGAGATTCCATAGAAAATTGGAAAGAACTCTATCTCGACTCACCTATACCACCCTTGAACATATACCCAAAAGATTTCCCACCATTCCACAGGGGCAAGTGTTCCCCTATGTTCATAGCAGTCTTCTTTGTAATAGCCAGAAGCTGGAAACAACCCAGATGTCTCACAATAGAAAATGTGGTTCATAATACTCAGCTATTAAGAATGAGGACATCCTAAGTTTTGTAGGCAAATGAATGGAACTAGAAAATATCATCCTGAGTGAGGTAACTTAGAACAAAAAAGACATGCATGGTATATAGTCACTAATAAATAAATATTAGCTAAAAATAAAAGATACAGAATATCCAAGATATAATCAATAGAACTCAGAAGGGCCCAAGTGAGGATGCCTCAATCCCACTTGGGAGCAAGAAGAAAGCAAGCAAAGAAGTGGGGAGGGAGGGAGAGACCTGGGTGGGTAAGTGGACAGGTATGGGAAGAAGGAGACATGATCAGGTATTGGGTGGGAGGAAAATGACTGAAGCTCTGAGGGCTGGCAGAAAGAATGGAAACAGGCAACCTAGAGAGGTAGGAGATTGGGGGGGGGGACCCTCTAGAATGTACCAGTGACCTGAGAAATGAGAGACTCTTAGGATTCAAAGGGAGGGGCCTTAGATGAGATGCCCTACAAGGATCAAATGAGTGAGAGGGGGGCTGTGCCACAGTCAAAAACTCTGACCCATAATTGTTCCTGTCTAAAAGAACTGTAGGGATAAAAATGGAGAAAAGCCAGAGGAAAAGGAGGTCCAGTGACAGGCCCAAAGTGGGATCCAGCTCAAGTGAAGACCCTAAAGTCTGACACTTGAGGCTTTGGAGTGCTCACAATAAGAGACCTATGTTGACTGCCATCTGAAAGAGTCACCTGCCATGTGAGAGCTAGGGTAGAGTTGCCACTGGCTACTTCTCCAACTGAACCTGGGGTAGCAACTAAAGTG
>JADRCD010244675.1:0-13679 GCA_019843815.1 Montemys delectorum | reverse complement strand
ACACACACACACACACAAACACACACTGTCATTTCTGTTTTGCAATATTTAAAACACATTCTCTATATTGTTCCTTAAAGAACAAGGCAGAAAAGAGATTGAGAGTAACTTTATTTATTTTAGGCATATCTGCTTTAGATTCTTACCCAGGCTTTTGTCTTATTCTTCATAATGGATCAGAAGTCTTGGAAAATCTTAGAAAATTGGGGAGAAAAAGTAACTACTGCAGAGACATGCAATGATACTTTTGTGGTTGACATCATTGACCAGCAGGAACAAATGACACAGCCCACAACCAATGGTGGAGCCATGGAAAGCCCTAAACTAGGGCATATCCTGACTCTTTAGAACTCAAGATTCAGCCCTCTCATCTCCTAGGTTCCACAGTGTAATCCTTTTTATGGTATTGTGGGATATGTCAGCTGCTACCCTTTTGTTTACAAATCATTTATTCTACTCCTGCCCTCAGGGATGTGAGCAATTCTACAAGAGAAAAGCCTGAGAGTGGTTAAAATCCTGTGCTGGCCAACACTTCAAATTGAGGTTCTCCTAGCCAAGAGCAGGAACAAGGAAGGGAGGATATGGAAACAGCAAGAGGAACCTCAATACTCGAGTCCCAACATTAAATGGCAGCTACTGGTTACAAATATGAGGTATAGAGCTTGGTTAGAATGCCTGAGAGACTGGGGCCAAGGTTTAAGGAAGCAGTGCATAAGTCAGAAAGTCTAAAGAGAATATAAATGCTCCTTTTCTTTTGTGTCATTTAAAATACTTTGTTTAAGAATGCTGTGGTAAGAATGCATGGCAGGCTTGTGGGCTAGAGGGAAAGAATATTTATTTATTGTATCTTATGGAAAGTGCAGTGCTCTTGAAGTCTACCATGGGCTTAGATCTATAGGGCCTTGCTCTACTTATAGGGCTTTAGCCATAGATAAAAAGTGTCCAGAGAGTTGATGAAAACTTATTAGGTTGGCATTTATCTTTCAAGCCTTTAACTTCTGGTCAGATTAATCCCTGGAAGAAGGGCAGGGATCTAAAGGTAATGGAATAAGCAGATAACTAAATATACTTTTTCCTTGTGGTTACTATACAACTTTCAAAAAAATTTTCAGGGAGAAAAGGAAATGGGAAGAAGGTAGAGAAAGATAAAGAGAGACAGACAGACAGAAATCAAAACAAAGATAGACAGACAGACCTCCCTCCAAAGAGAGAGAGAAAGAAAGAGAGACAGAGAGAGACAGAGACAGAGACAGAGACAGAGACAGAGAGCCTGATAGTGAGATTAAACAAATTGCCTCAGCTTTGATGGAGGGGAGAGAAAGTTAAGAGCCAATATGAATGTACATCAATGTATATTCCATTCTTGAATTTTAGTACATTCCAACTTTCAGCTGAGTCTAAATATCAAATGAGCCTGGTAGACTCTTATATTTGATTCTGGATTTGACATAAAGACATTACATTAGTTTTGCTTGGAAAGTTAATTCCAGAATGCAAAGCAAACAAAGAGCTATAATCACCCTTTCACCAAATTCCTAAACTATACAACTCTTGAGTTCAATGGACCATTTGAAGAGATGAATAGTGGTAACAACAGGAATGGAATTTTGTAGTAAATGTGGTATAATTGGTGAGAATTCAACAGTCAAGATAGTAACTAGGAGTCTATTTCTATTAGGGGCTGATCAATAAGACTTGGTGACACAGCATGGAACATGAGTCATAAGCTGGTATTGATGAGTATAGTCTGGTTGGTCATGGTGTCAGCATTAGTCATCCATGGAGAAGCTGCTGCTGCTAAAGAGTTGACTCAACTGTTGTCAGAAGTTACATATTTTACTGGAATCCAAAGTAACTACCAGAGTGAATAAATCAAAGAAACAAGCCAGAAAGTTAAAAGAGAAACAGAAATGTATGGAGAGTTACAATACAAAAGCAGACATGCAATAAGAAGGCAGATATGTCATGATTTTATTCTCGTTTCAGTTACCTAGTACACAATGCAGGCCTTGAGTATGCTTTTCTCCTCCCACCTCTTGGTTTAAAAAATTAAATTCAAGTAGTTGATCAGGTTTAGTGGCAAGTGTCTTTAGTTCTCCACTATCTTTCTGGCCTCATTGGCATATAAGTTTTATATAAACTAAGACAAAAACTTGAATAAATAATAGCTAATTCACATCTAGGTAGGTGACATCTTTAAACTTTTAATTAAGAAACTACACATGAGAAAGTTATGCAAGATGAGATTTAAATAATTCTAATTTATTTTACCATAGAACATTTCCCCACTAAGGATTGATGGACGTTTATGTAGTTAATCTAGAAAGAATAGGTGATTTATTTGTGGTTTGAATGAAAAAACTTATAAGATGAATTTACAGACTTAGAAATATCACAAAATTACTTTATATTGGCTGGAGTAACAACAGAATCTTACCAGTCAAATAACATTGAAAATACCTTGGAACCTCCATTTAGCCTTCTAGTCTGATGAAACTTCAAAAACCCACAGAGCTCATAGTCAGGGATTCCTCTTGCTTAATTCTACAGAGGAGTATCTTTAAGGACACAAGTATTTTTTTTTTTAATTCTCCAAGTTATGAAGAGACAAAATTCCAACTGACTATCTCTTGCTACCAAAGCTTCTAGTACAGGGATTGATTACATCTGACTGATTTGTTGGCCAAATGGGCCTTCTAGAAATTCACAGACAACCGTATCTGTGCCAAGGATATAGGTAAAAAGACTTCATTACCGAAGACAACACTTACACAACCTATCGAAGATGGAGACATCAAGATAGTACCTGCATAGAGTCTTCATTCTTATAGTCTAGTGTCTTCTGCACCTGCATAGAGTCTTCATTCTTATAGTCTAGTGTCTTCTGCAGCGGAAGGAGTTCTACATGCTACCAGAAGAGAAACATAGACATCAAATGAGCCATACATGCTTTCATCGAGAATGATGTACTGCCTGTAAGATAGGCTAGTGCAATGTTGGCACAAATCTTATGGGAGTAAACAACCAATAACTGATTTGACTTAAGACCCATTCTATGAGACAAAATTCATACCTGATGTTTCTAAGGTACAAAGAACCCAAGACCAGATTTACCAGGGACCTAAGTTAAAACTAAATAATATTGGCTTACAAAAATATAGTGGTAAAATAATATTCTGCTATACTCATGAATCAGTACCTTATTTGGTCATCATCAGAAAAGCTTCCTCAGGCAGCAAATGGTAACAAATATAGAAACCTACAGCCAGACATTACCCAGAGAGTGATATTCCTCAGCACTTAATGGGATGTTTTCATCTAATTCCTCACCTCAGAGCCCAGGGAAACCCTTAGGTGAGGTGGCATACAGAATGTAAAAGCTGAGCTGGGTGGTGGTGGTGCATGCCTTTCATCCCAGTACCTGGAAGGCAGAGGCAGGCAGATTTTGAGGCTAGCCTGATCTACAGAGTGAGAAATCTTGTCTCAAAAAACAAAAAAAAATGTAAAAGCTAAAGGGTATAGAGGACACCAAGAAAACAGAGCCCTCTAAATCAACTCATAACTCACAGAGACTGAAGCAGCATGTGCAGAGCCTACACAGATCCAGGTAAGATTATACAGACTGAGGTTATATATAATATATAATATATAATATATAATATATAATATATAATATGCATATGAATTTATATTTATGTGAACATAGATATAAAATTTCTCAATATAATATATGAAAACTAAACTCAAGAACACATCAAAAAGATTGCCCATCATGATCAAGTTGACCAATTATACATCTGAAAGAAGGTTAGTATCTAGAACTGCAAAAAAAAAAAGTATATATATTACTTAGCTGTGTCATCAAACATGGAAAATTTGAAGCTTTACCTCCTATTAGTATTCATGTTAACCATATCATATCTCAAGCTGTAAGGGTGGAATAATGGCATAAATTTTATGGGAGTAGTTGAGACCCCCAACATGGACTTTTTTATCCAATTTATGGCCAATGCCATGGCACTGAACCCAAATCTGGCACTGCTAAATTGGTCAACAATATGAGACTGGTAGTTCATGAGTATAGGGAAACCCTACTATTATTATTCTAATAAAGGAACAGAGCTATAAAATGCATGATAATTATATATTGCTATACTTGTAGATCAGTGCACCATACCAGAGAAGCTTCTTGTTACAGCCAGTAGAAGCTCTTATAGAGACCTACACCTGGACACACTGTAGAGAATGAAAGACTTTGGAACATTTTCCCTACATGATGTCTTTCCTAAACCCTTCAAGACTCAGAGATCTATAAAGAAGAGGAGGCATAGAGATCATAAAAGCCAGAAGTGGTGGATGACTCAAAGCAAACAGTGTGTTCTAGACACAGTGGGCCTAATATACACACGAACTCACAGATACACAAAATCTGCACATGTTATATAACACAAAATTTCAGCATGGAGAAATAGAAGTAAATACAATATCCTATCACTAATCAAGAAGCTATTTTCTTTTTTTTTCTTTTATTTTTATTAGATATTTTCTTTATTTACATGTAAATTTTTCCTTTCTCAGGTTCCCCTCCAAAAAACAAACAAAAACAACAAGAATAAACCCCTTTTGCCTCCCCCCTCCCCATGCCTGCCACCCCACCCTCTCCCACTTATTGGCCCTGGCATTCCCCTACACTGGGGCACAAAACCTTCACAAGGCCGAGGTCCTTTCCTCCTATTGATGATCGAATTTGCGATCCTCTACTATACACATGCTGCCAGAACATTCAGTCCCACCCTGTATAGTCCTTGATTGGTGGTTGGGTCCCTGGGAGCTCTGAGGGTACTAGTTAGTAATTGTTGTTCATGATACTCACTGGAAAAAGTCAAATCAATTTTGTCCAGCAGAGTGTCTGCGTATATACCAACTACATTCTAGGGGAGGCCCCATGCCCAGAAGTCATTGGCCAACAGAAAACAGAATCCATGCATTTTGTGTGCTTTTGTTTGCTTGTAAGTTTACATTGGAGTTTTTGTCTTAGAAGATTTTCTGTATTTTGATTCTTATCTGTTGGGTGGACTTTAAGACAGATAAGGAATATGAAGTTAGCTGGATAGGAGGCAGAAGATCTGTGAGAAGTTGTGGGAGAGAAGAGTATGGTCAAAATAGATTGCACATACATTTTTTTTAATAAAAAAGAAAAAGTCACAATATTTCATTACTAATTATTTAAATTTGTTGTATAATAAAGTTTGTGATTTCTTTTTTATGTATGGGATTGTAGAAATGTCTTATTGTGTTTTACCATCTGAATATAGGCAGTAATATACTAAATGGCTAAAAATAAAAAAGGCTCATTGAAATTACAGTATTTATTAATTTTATTTTGACAGAGAATCTACAATTTCATATTTCATTAAACAGCTAAGTGGAGTATGAACTCACATTGGCTTGAGGGAAAGGCTGGAGGGAGAAAAGAGACGGGAAATCAAGGAATTTTTTCTATTAAAAACATATATATATATATATATATATACTGTTCATTATCTTTAAAAATTTATATTTAATAACGGAAAGAATGCATTTCATCAGAATGTGCAAAACCAAAAGACTAAAAATTATGATGTCCTATTGCATGTAATCAAATGTATCTTACCTAGAAATCAATCTATGCAGGATGTTACTCTCTCCCAAACCATAAGTATTATAAAGCAGACTATATCTAGCTTACATTTCAATACAATTTTAGTTATAGTAAAATTATATTTTGGTTTTTGTTTCTATTGTCCTTAAAATAAATATCTCATCTTTATAATTTTTGATGGACAATATAGAAAAATACGGAGGATTTTTCCCACCAAGGACTCAGTTTCTTGTAATACTCACAGCCATTACATAAACTCTGGAAGTAAAATCAGTGTCATGATAAACTGACTTGAGAGTAAACATGACCAAAGATTTGGCTATTTCTTTCTTCAGTCTTCAGAAGACAAACTCTGTCTTTTATGTTTCTCCCCTTAAGTCCCTCGGTTACTTGGTTACTTTGCAGTTACTCCTCTTGGCTCCTAACAACAAAAATATGTCATAAATCCCAAAGACCCAGCTGTACTTAGTTACTGTGCTGCAGGCAAGGACACA
The DNA here is from genome assembly GCA_019843815.1 of Montemys delectorum. Lineage (NCBI taxonomy): Eukaryota > Metazoa > Chordata > Mammalia > Rodentia > Muridae > Montemys > Montemys delectorum. The sequence goes on along the minus strand of JADRCD010244675.1, from coordinate 7,544 downwards.
TATCAAATTGACACCTAGTTAAAGAGTGAAATCATAAAAAAGAAACCTCAAGTTTGTGTTTGGAAAGGACTAAAAATAAATTACTACTATATGTTATATTGGTATAAAATAAGAAAACAGAGGAATGGGAGACATTGACTATGAGCATATGAGCTGCAAAATTGCAGTTTGTTAAACGTTATCTCTAATAAATTTCTGTGTCCTTCTTAAACTCCTTGTCTTTAAAGATGTTTTTGTTTCATGTTATCCTAAATAACTTAAAGTCAGATCTTCTGATATGTCAATTGTTAATGGCAAAACAGAATATCCACCAAGTCATTTATTGCAGAACACTAAAACAGTCATAGGATCTGCCACAATTTCTATAAAATGATCTTATAGGTAAAATATATATGGAATATAAAGAATTCATTACATTTTGATTGTATCAATTACAAAAATATATTCATCTCTCATTATTTTATGCATTTATTATTACTATATTTTGATAAAACCTCACTTACTTGTTATTTGCTACTGGCTCTGAATTCCTTATCCCTTGTTGAATTTTTTATTCATGTTCTTCATAAAAGCAAAGGTAACTCAAATCTCATTTGTTTACAGTTTTCCATCATTCCAACTGCAGACTATATACTCAGGCAAACAAATTTCAACCACTGAAAGTCCAATAGCTTTGTGTTAGAAAAGCTTTCTTTTTAAAAAATATTTTATTTATTTGTTGCTTTCACACTTCAGATTTTATTCCCCTTCTGGTCCACCCTCCAAGGAGGCTGGGTCGTGGGGACATCCTCATGGAGACAGAGGGGGCAGGGAGGAGGTATGGAATTTAGAACATCTTTCTAATGGTATCTTTTTCCCAGGCATCAGAACAGTGCAAGATTATCTTTATGAACTCCAGATGTGTTATCAAATAGAAAGCATCTCTAATATTATTCAACTTATGATTCATTAGTTTCCATATTCATCAGAACAAAATTTGACCTAGCATTCATTATAAAATGTCTTCTTTCTGAGATGTTACAAACTTCAGTATCTGCTTGTAAATGGATTTTATTAAAGATTTTATAGGCAAGAAGTACATTGTTTGTACAGACCCGAAGAATAGTCCCAAGCTCATCACATAAACATTTCAAGATAAGCTTCTTGACATAAATTAGTATCCCAGGGAAGAACTTCAGCCACATGCTTAAAGTGGACTGTTCTCCTCCTGTGTATTTCAGTTTCAGACAAGGATTTGAATTTGAAGCATAAATTTACTTGACATAGTTTATAATTCTGCTGTAAGAACAAGTCTGGCTGTGTCAGTACTTTTTTTTCTGATATGGAAAAGATGATATATACTCCCTCTTTGATAAGCTCTCTAGGGAAGAAATGTAAAGTATTTGTTGAATTTTTCAAATATTACAACTTCTTGCTAAACTCTGAAAGGAAGAGGCAGGAATAAACTATTAGAAAAAACCACTTTATCATTCCATTAACAGGCCAAAAATGAGGGAGAGGACTTGATAATCTCAGAATTTGAAACTGAGATTTAATTTTATGCATTTTCATAGTGACATATTAGAGTCATCCTTGGCAAGGAATAGGAGAGTGAGAATATTATTTCAGCAATGGTTAGTCACTAGATAATAAATGCACACACATGTTTATAATTATGCACTAGAGAATATACAATGCCTTTTAATCTGCATCATTAACAAACAATTCCTCATATAATATTACCTATTATATAATATACCTTATATAATATTACCTATGCTTTATGTTTAATAAAATAAGTAAAATAAACAAAAAACAGTTTATTGCTTATTTCTCATGTTCTTTTCAAATGTAAGTTTTTTTTTATTAGATATTTTCTTTACTTACAATATCTCCTCTCCCAGGTTCCCCTACAAAAAAGAAAAGAAAAAAAAGAAAAAAGAAAAAAGAAAAGAACAAAAACTAAAACAAACCCCTGTTCCCTCCCCTCTTCTCCTGCTCACCACCCCACCCCGTCCTGCTTACTGGCCCTAGCATTCCCCTACACTAGGACATAGAACCTTCATAGGACCAAGGACCTCTCCTCCCATTGATGACCACCTTGGCCATCCTCTGCTATACATATGCTGCTGGAGCCAATTGTCCCACCATGTGTACTCTTTAGTTGGTCCCTGAGAGCTTTGAGGGTACTAGTTAGTTCATATTGTTGTTCGTCCTAAGGGGCTGCAAACCCTTCAGCTCCTTGAGTCCGTTCTCTAGCTTCTTCATTGGGGACCCTGTGCTCAGTCCAATGGATTGCTGTGAGCCTCTACTTCCGTATTAGTTGGGTACTATCAGAGTCTCTTAGGAGACAAGTATATCAAGCTCCTATCATCCAGCACTTGCTGTCATGCACAATAGTGTCTAGATTTGATGATCGAATATGGGAAGGATTCCCAGATGGAGCAGTCTCTGAATTGTCCTTCCTTTAGTCTCTGCTCCATAGTTAGTCTCTACAACTCACTCCATGGGTATTTTGTTCCCCCTTTTAAGAAGAAACAAAGAATCCACACTTTGGTCTTCCTTCTTCTTGAGCTTCTTGTGGTTTGTGGTTTGTACTTTGTGTATTCCCATTTTCTGGGCTAATATCCACTTATCAGAGAATGCATGCCATGTGTGTTCTTTTATGATTGGGTTACCTCACTCAAGATGAGATTCTTCAGATCCATCCATTTCCCCAAGAATTTCATAAATTCATTGTTTTTAATAGCCGAGTAGTACTCCATTGTGTAGATGTACCACATTTTCTGTATCCATTCCTCTGTTGAGGGACATCTGGGTTGTTTCCAGTTTCTGGCTATTCTAAATAAGGCTGCTATGAACATAGTGGAGCATGTATCCTTATTACATGTTGGAGCATCTTCTGGGTATACAAAACTAAAATAGAAAATTATACTGAAAATAGAACATCCTAAGAATTCACAATTTATAGAGGCATAATTTGGAGAACCGACAATGGCAAAGTGTTTGATATTTCATAAATATTTTAAAATTGGAATTTCACAAATTTCTGAAATGATTAGTTAATAAAGGCTGTAATATATTTCTTAATGGAGTCATAATACAATAGCATTACTGGAAGTTATAACATAGTTGAAGGAGGTGGGTCACTGAACCATGTTATTGTCTTACTATATGTTCCCCTGGCCTTTTCTATATCTCTTTCTTTCTACTTCCTTTCTGACATGAGCTGAACGATTCATTCTTTTGTCATACATAGTTGTCACTATGATGAGTACCTTAAATTAAACTCATGAAGCCAATAAACATAAAATTTAAAGAAGTATGCCAAAATAACATTTTCCTCCCCAAAATAATTTCTATAAGGCCATTTGATAAGCCATAGGATCCAGCAATTCTATCTGTAGGTTGATGTGTGAACTTTCTTTGTGAAGACATAGACAAATGAATACTTATTGCAGAAAGAGCATTGACTACAAACAAAAGAATGGTTATCCACAGATATAGCTTAGTGAAAAAATGACTTCAATTATAATTTACATGAGTATGGTTGACAAGTTCCTCAGAGAAATATAGATGACTCAAAGCCAGATATCACAGAAAGTCTTATTACAACATGGGCAATAGCTTGTGAAGTCATTCTTGAGGCTTACTGCAAACTTTTTGGTAGCTTAGCCAATCTTTTACCTGCTCATGGGACTCTTTTTGTCCTACTGCATTGCCTCACACAGCATTGATATAAAAGGTTTTGCATAGTCTTATTTCATTTTGTTATGACATGTTTGTCTGATATCTCTTAGAGGCTTACTCTTTTCTAAAGGAAAACAGAGGAGCAGTGGATTGGGGTAACGGCAGTGAGGGAGTGGAAGGAGTAGAAGGAGTGGAGGCTACAGTCATGGTGTACTGTATAGGAAAAAATTTAAAAATATATGTGTCCTCTGACCAGAAACTGTTATTGCCTATTTATCACTGGTGAAATTTGTGAAGTAGAAATATTATGAATATTGTAGGTTTTGGGAACTTTAGAGTTTTCTAAGTTTCATTTATCATTTGAGTCTTAAGAAGGTTTCTTCGGAGAGGGAATATTTCAGTTCTTACATAAGAGTTTAGAACTGAGAGAAATGAAGTATATAAATGTTGAAAGCAGTACTATGCACAGCACCATAAGAAACAACCCAAATAACCCTCAAATAATAGATCCAAGACCAATGTAGTTCCTTATTTATAAAATGAAATTTCAGCAAGATTTAAAAGGAATGAACAATATCAATGGACTTTGAAAACATTTTAAGCAAAGTTATCAAATGCAAAACATGATATATAATTTATTTATAAAAATAACTAAAGGTGAAATAATTAAAATAAAATCAGAATAATACTTGTCATAGACTATAAGCAAAGAAGGAATAAGAAATTATCGCTACATACTTACTGTGTTATGCTTATAATGTGATAAATATTTGGCACAGATAACATAAAATATTATTGTTTTATAATATTTTAAAAGTATTAACACTACTGAATTTTATACTTTAAAATAAAAAATTAAGGAACATATCTTAATTGTTTTTACAAAGTCATATTGCCCTAATGTTCAAGCCAAATAAAGACACAACAAAGGAAGAAAATTAGTGACTAGTTTTCCTTATGAATATAACTGCAAAAAATTATTAGTAAAATTCTTGCAAACACAACATAAGAATACATCAAATGGACCATTTTCTATCGTCAAGAAGGCCTCATGCTAGGGATGCAAGGATGGTTAACATACATAAATAAATAAATGTAATCTACTGCATAAAAGTACTGAAATACAAAAGCCACATGACATCTCATTAGATGTAGAAGTCTTTGACAAAATCGAACATCCTTTCCTGGTAAAAGGTTTAGAAAAATGGGGAATACAAGGGATACTCTTCAGCATAACGAAGTCTTCATAACAGCCCTCAGTATAATAAAGGATATTTATAATAATCCCACAGACAACATTAACTGAGCAGAAAGAAACCCAAAGCATTTCAACAGAATCAGGAAATAAAGACAACGATGTCCACTACTCTTCAATCTCTCCATTCTACCACCCAGCCTAGAACTAATTTCTTTGCAGGTGCTCTCTCTTCTACTTCAGCTTCACTCAGTGAAGACTACAGTTCTTGCTTGCTTCAGACACAGGGTATCTCTAGCATGTTCATCATTGTCTACCCAGAAAATCTGTTGTCCTACTGCAACCTATTCATAGAATTCTCCTCTTCCTATCACAAATCCAGTGTTTTGTAACCTCAATTCTGTTGTGAGTAGGATCATTTAGCTCTTTCCGAATGAAATTCTCAGACTTTTCTTTTAACCTATTTCCATTCTTCTCTATCTCTAGGAACTTGTTGAAGTATTATCTGCAAGCCAAACACAGCCATCACTCTTTTTCTAAGATCCAAAGAGATCTTGGCAACAGAAATGAAGAAACGGAACACCCACCTAAGAAAGACTAGAAAATAGTATCTAAAGTCATAATTATCCCAAACTCAGATGCCTAGACATCAGTGTAAAAACACAATTATTAACATCCAAAGCAATATTTCCAGCAGAATCCAGAAACTCTAATAAAATAGATCCCAAGAAATAGAAACACATTCAATGCAATTCCCATCAAAAGTCCAACAAATTTTCACAGAAACTGAAAGGACAATTTTAACCTTCATAAGGACACACACACACACACACACACACACATTAGCTAAAACAATTTTTAATGATATAAGAACTGCTAGAAAATTAAAATTACCCTCCCCAAATTCATTCTGTACTATGGAACTAATAGAATTAAAAAAAAAAAAAACAAAAAAACAGCAGGTATTGAAAAAAAAACCCAACCAATCTACCAAATAAAAAAACAAAACAAAACAAAACAATGAGGGAGTGTTCCTTTTTTTCCACATCCTCTCCAACATGTGATGTCACTTGAGGTTTGATTCTTGGCCATTCTGATTGGTCTAAGGTGGAATCTCAGGATCCTGTTGATTTGCATTTCTCTGATTATAAAGAACTTTGAACATTTCTTTAGGTGCTTCCCAGTCATTTAAGATTCCTCTGTTGTTCCTCTTTGTTTAGTTCTATATTCCATTTTTTGATTGGGTTGTTTGGTTTTCTGGTGGTTAGCTTCATGAATTCTTCATATTCATGAAGAATTTTGAATATAAGCCTTCTATTAGATGTAGGGTTAGTGAAGTTTTTTTTTTTCCCCCAATCTGCAGGTTGCTGATTTGTCCTATCGACTATGTACTTTGCCTTACAAAAGTTTTCCAGCTTCATGAGGTCTCATTTGTTAATACTTGATCTTAGAGTCTGAGCCATTAGAGTTCTGTTTAGGAAATTTCCCCATGTGCCAATGAGTTCAAGGCTCTTTCCCACTTTCTCTTCTAGTAGATTCAGTGCATCTGGTTTTATGTTGAGGTCCTTGATCTACCTGGACTTGAGCTTTGTATAAGGTGAAAATATGGGTTTATTTTAATTTTTCTACATACAGACAACAAGTTAGACCAGCTCCATTGCCGGTGGGATTGCAAACTGATACAACCAGTCTGGAAATCAATCTAGAGATTCCACAGAAAATTGGAAAGAACTCTATCTCGACTCACCTATACCACCCTTGAACATATACCCAAAAGATTTCCCACCATTCCACAGGGGCAAGTGTTCCCCTATGTTCATAGCAGTCTTCTTTGTAATAGCCAGAAGCTGGAAACAACCCAGATGTCTCACAATAGAAAATGTGGTTCATAATACTCAGCTATTAAGAATGAGGACATCCTAAGTTTTGTAGGCAAATGAATGGAACTAGAAAATATCATCCTGAGTGAGGTAACTTAGAACAAAAAAGACATGCATGGTATATAGTCACTAATAAATAAATATTAGCTAAAAATAAAAGATACAGAATATCCAAGATATAATCAATAGAACTCAGAAGGGCCCAAGTGAGGATGCCTCAATCCCACTTGGGAGCAAGAAGAAAGCAAGCAAAGAAGTGGGGAGGGAGGGAGAGACCTGGGTGGGTAAGTGGACAGGTATGGGAAGAAGGAGACATGATCAGGTATTGGGTGGGAGGAAAATGACTGAAGCTCTGAGGGCTGGCAGAAAGAATGGAAACAGGCAACCTAGAGAGGTAGGAGATTGGGGGGGGGGACCCTCTAGAATGTACCAGTGACCTGAGAAATGAGAGACTCTTAGGATTCAAAGGGAGGGGCCTTAGATGAGATGCCCTACAAGGATCAAATGAGTGAGAGGGGGGCTGTGCCACAGTCAAAAACTCTGACCCATAATTGTTCCTGTCTAAAAGAACTGTAGGGATAAAAATGGAGAAAAGCCAGAGGAAAAGGAGGTCCAGTGACAGGCCCAAAGTGGGATCCAGCTCAAGGGAAGACCCTAAGGCCTGACACTGAGGCTTTGGAGTGCTCACAATAAGAGACCTATGTTGACTGCCATCTGAAAGAGTCACCTGCCATGTGAGAGCTAGGGTAGAGCTGCCACTGGCTACTTCTCCAACTGAACCTGGGGTAGCAACTAAAGTG
>JADRCD010244674.1:0-13554 GCA_019843815.1 Montemys delectorum | reverse complement strand
TTTCTGTGATATCCATAGCTACCTGTGGCTATTTCAAGCCATGAGGATCCAGTTTGTTTTCTTCCTCCATCTCTCTCTGTTCTCCCATCACCCCCAATGTCCCCTTGTCTCCCTCTCTCTAAAACTTTTAGCCCTACCTTCATTTTCCATTGATCATTCACAGGCTCTAGACTTATATTTCACTTGACCTCACCTGTGTACAGACAGCAACCTACAGGTTTGACTATCTGACATCCCTTGGGATTTTAAATATAAAAGTAATTATTGTCATTTGCATATGGCATTGAAGAACTCAGTACCAATTTTTATAAATTTGCTGTCTTATTTGGAGAGACTAGTTTCAATAGATTCTACTACTGTAATATCCATGTTTCACATATCAAGGACCACCTTAATAATTTTACCCATTAATATATGGCAAATTTGTATGCTAGGAAAATGCACAAGAATTCAACTAGCCCTTTGAAAGTGGAAGCTTGAGCAAATATTCATTTATCACAGAGCCCAACACTCTCACTTTGAAAGTAACCATGAAAAAAAAAGTTAACAGCTTCTCTCAAAATTCTTGGCTATATTTTTTCTATGGAAAAACAATTACTCAAGTAATTGGCAATACATTTTTGGCAGAAAGTCAAGGAATATCATGACCACATATATGTAATGTGATTTTAGAGTCTTATTCACAAAATGTTTTACCTTTCCTGCAAACTGTAAAATCTAGCCCTGAACATTTACTTAATTCTGAATAACACAATGAGTTATACATTTTAATTGGTGCAGCCAATTATCTATACTTAACCCTTTTTTTACAATAAGGATAGCTTAATACCATATATATCTATTGCTATAGACTGACTAACGTATCGTTGTCTAGCCCTCTGTGTTAGACCTGGAGATTATGTGTTTTGATGACCACCTTGGTACTTTTTTAGCATTTTGTAAGTGCTAGAGGTATTTACTTCTGCCCTTTACAGTCTGACCTCATTACAAGAATTGTGCCACTTCTCTTCAGATCATAAGATTCTTCAACTGGCCTTGTCTGATGATCCAATAATCCTTACTGAAATATGTAATCACATTTCTAAAACCAATATCACCTACAATCAGCTAAAACAAAAACAGGAACACAGATCTATCTTAGTAATGCTACTGCCCTGTACCCAAGTATATCCTGTCCTGATTTTGGTAATTTGGGTGAGATGAGGTAGACAGCCTGTGAGTTTTACACCTTACATACTTTATCCTCTTATAGCACTTCTCTAACCCTTTTGAGTAGTCCTTCAGTATCTACTACACTGTTATCACATCTGTTATACTATGTACAACCAATCACTTCCTTTAACTTTCCACAAACTATCTCTTGTCTGTCTGTATTGTCCTCTCAGCTGGTGATATCAGGTATCAGAGGATAGTGAGCCCCTGACAAAATCTTTTTTCTTACACACATTAAGCATTCTCTACTCTTGACTCACAAATGTTCTCACAATTCTTATCAGTATGTAGATCCTGCAAAATTGAGAACATAGCATTTTTCCCTGCTTAGCATGCTAGTTATATTGTAATTTAACTATAGAAATTGTTGCCAAAGATAGGGGCAGTTCTGAAGGTGATGAATAACTTCTTGTGCACTGGTGAACCTTTTAGCTTTGAGGGGAGCCAGTAAGATGGCTTATGAGGTAAAGGTCCTTGCTGACTGCCATGCCCAATGACCTATTTTCTCTGTCTAGAGTATGGTAGCCAGTATTTTTTAATTACTCCCATAATTTGCAAGTTGTATCATATGTAACCTCTATAATAATTTCTTTGACATGATAAACCCCCAGGAACATACTGTGAAGTGGCTTTCAGAATTAGGATATAGATAAATTGATTTTTTGCTGTCATTGTTGTTATTAATTCTTGAGATTCCATTTTAATTTTAATTACAACATTTCTCATTTAGCTTTTATTTTTCCTCACCACTCTTCTTCTGTAAGACCCTGATGAGCCTTAGCTTACCGGAGACCCCCTGAGTGAATCACATGGAGCCTGATCGATGCAAAGAACATGAAGATTTTTATTTCAGTGCACTGAGGCCATCCCAGGCCCCCAGGAAAGGAGGCGACCCTGCACAGCTTGGTCTGTGAGCTTTCATACAATTTTCAGGACAGCAGCCATTAGACACAATGTAATTGGTAGACCGGTGTGACTTTTTAAACTGATTGGTCTTTAGGGAATGCAGTGGCAAGGACTTCCCTTGTCTGAAGGTGGGCAAAGGTCCACCCTGCAGAATGTGTCCCCATCCACAGGTAGTTTCTCATCCTGTGATCTAAGGAATGTTAATTAGCCTTTCCCTTCCCGGAGAGTTCTGCTACCTTCCTAAAGTTCCTGAGTTTATCTTATTAAGGAAATTCCTGGCTTCATGGTGTTTTTCAGAGATGTCCCTGTTTACTTGGATCTTACCCTTCAAATCAATAGCAACTTTTTCACTTGAAGAACTAGCCAGCCTCCATCTTGGCTTAAAAGCCATCATAGTAAAGACAAACTATGTTAATGATTAAAGCTCTGTTTCTCAAGGGTTATGCTGTGCCCCACCTGTAACCTAAACTGCAAGCTGTTCTCTATTGCCTGTTCCTGGAGTGACAATCATGTCTTTGTTTCAAAAAGTTAATAACCATCTTGTAACACTACCTTTGTTTTGAGAACTTGTTGTGACTCCCTTGTTATGGCTACCCGTTGTTAAGACCACCTTTTAATCATGCCTTTGTTTCAGAAGGTTGCATTTCTAACTTCTTATGTTTATGTTCTGTTCCTGTAACCTGCCTACTTTGTCTGTCAAATCCACCATTAGGAAACTCCTTAACACTGAACTATAAAAACATTGTCTTACTTACATCTAATTCTGACCTCTCAAACCCCACCTTAGCTGGAGGCAGCCCAAGTACAGGAATAAAAAAGCTTACTCTAATGAATTGCTTACTTTATTTAATTTGGCTATGATGATTTTGGTAGGTGGTTTTTCTCCTCCCAACTTTGGTATTAACACATTTATTGATATTGCATGCATGTATTAATTGATTTTGACTTAATCAATCTGAGTTTTTTATTCGGGTGGACTTGCATTATTTGGTAAAAACAGTAAAAAAGAAAAAAAAACATGTTTGTTAAACCCATCCTGCAGAGGATCAGGAAATAAATTCTAGGGCTTTCAGAAGACATGTAAATGAAATCCTTCCAAATGTTAAGCACCCCTCCCTCAGAGAGTTGGCAAGAAAATGGGATTCCAATCATACCACCACAAGGAGATAAATCCTAACAACAACTTAAATGGGGTTGGGAGAGGCACCCTATCTCAATGATAAAATAGCAGCCTCAGCTAAAAGTGGATTTGTGCCATGGTACCACTACACAAAGTACCAAGCTAAGCCAAGGACAGACTTCTGACCTACAAAAGAAGTGAGTACAGAGTTAAATCACTGTTTGATGTACCTTGTTATACACCAATTGATCACTAACTACCACATTTAAGACACTCTAAAACCCAACTTTCAAATATCTTTCTTCTGTTATTTCTTCAGATAAGCTAACTAAAATATTATTTAAGTGTTTTCCAGTTTCTTTCATTCCTACCCTCTAATCACAAACACAAAGTTCTTATTTCTGCATCTGTATTTGTTCTTGAGATGTGGAAGGAATTTCTCATAAGATCTATTTATCTAAATGTTCAAGACTTAGGGCTTATATCTTCTGTATGACATTTTCTGTTTTTTTTTTTTTTTTTATCTAATGGAATGTGTAGGTTTTCACTACTGTGTGATGAATATAACCAAGCAGAACTCAGAAGCTTACTTCTCAAGTCTGATATTTAAATGTCACTTCCCTTTGATCTTGCTTGTTGATCTCAGTCAAGCTTTATGACTTCATGGTCTGGGAGAAAGTTAAACAAATGCCACATTATATTGAATGGGGTAGGTGTAAGCATATTGATTTAGAGACCAATTAGAGAAAATCATTACAGAGACTGTAGAGATGGCTCAATAGGTAAAGGCACTTGCTGCCAAGATTGACAATATGTATTATTTATGTTCAGTCCTGGGAAACACATGTTAGAAGGAAAAAACTAACTCCAGTGGATTGTTTTCTGACCTCCATATGCATACCTACAGACACACATACAGACAGGTAGACAGACAGGAAGACACACACACACACACACAGTGTGTACACACAAAGTTAATGTAATAACATTTTTAAAAAGAAACTGTTGGAAAACCTCATCTGCTGTGTTTTATAAAAGCCAAGTATATGTTTTATACAGGGTGGTACAATGTGGTGGGAAGGGTGCCTAGGCGGGCCCATGCTGAAGCATCCCTTTCCTCTGAGGTAGAGTTTATATGGGAACATGGGAAGGGGAATGATAAAAGAGTAGAGAAAGAAAAAGACACACACATATATACACACACACACATACAGAGAGAGAGAGAGAGAGAGAGAGAGAGAGAGAGAGAGACAGAGACAGAGACAGAGACAGAGAGAGAGAGAGTCAAGTCAAAGGGGGGCAGACAAACAAAACAGTGTCTTTTACAGCAAGCCAGGCCTACTTGGCTATTGCCAGGTAACTGTTGAGTGGAAAGGAAAATTAACAGGCCCCCTGACCCCACAATCAGTAGCCTAGCAACAGCAGGACAGGTTATCACAAGCCATCAAGATGTGACACAATTCCACTGTTGTCAGGAGTCATGAATCCTCCCTACCTGTATGCACAATATCCTGCATAACAAGCCAGTACCTCCTCTCCCTATCCTCTTTCCCCTAATAACCTCACCCAGAGGTAGCCTCTACATATTTCTTCCCCAATAAACCTCTCTCATGAGATTTGTTGCATGGAGTGACTTTTGGCATCTGTATAGTAAGTCATTACTCTTAAGTTTTGAAATGCAGTGTAATTGCAGTAGGAGGGAGCACCTCCATGGACCCATGCCTAGCAGCCCCCCTGAGCAATCATACCAAGTGACAGGCCTAGTATAAAAGCAAGTTTTATTATTGGGTAAAGGGAGGGGAGGAAGGGCCTACAAAGGGGTAAAAAGAGAAAAGTGAGGGTGGGTGGGGGACTCGACAGAAAGAGGAAAAGAGAGACAGAAGCCTGCTGGGAATACAGGGGACAGAGAAAGAGTGAGGTAAGGAGCAGAGAAAATAGGAGAGAGAGCTGGAGTGCTAGCAATTCTCTTATATACTTGGCTAGCACCTGGTGGCTAGTGATGATGTAAGTTATGACTAGGTTGCTGTTGCTAGTTTCCTGGGAGAAGCCTAGTGGAATTGTCTGTAAATCAATATTCCTCCACTTTGGTTTAATTAAATATAAGGAACTAGAAGGTGATGATGGTGGGACAGGAGTTTTTTTTTCAACAATTTACTGCTAATTTGGGGTTATGGTTCTGTCTTTGGGGAACCTGAGAAAACTGGGATGCTGGTCAAGTCTTTAGAGAAATGGCTGGTTTTTTTTAGCTGTCCAGGGTGTGTGGGACTCTATGAGGCTAGGAAAGTGCAGGCCCAGTAGAAGCGTCTCAGATGGTAGACTACAGCACCCATGGATTTTTTTCTCTGGAAGTATCTTGGATGCAGATTTTGAGTAAATACCTGTACTTGGCAATATGCTGAAACACATATATGTATTAGAAGCAGAAAATAAAGTTAAGTAGTTTCAGAAGAAAATCATTTTCTTAGGTACACATTTGAAAGCTTTAGGCCCATGGTCTTGGTAGTTGGAGGAGAGAAGTCCCCAAACCAGGAAACAATGAAGGTATCCCACCCTCTGGAATAGGCAACATGTAGAAACTTAGGCTATTGATTGACAGGGATCTTTATCTTGATGAAGTTCACTTGACTCATGAGAGGTAGATCTGAGTGGGTTTCCTGGAGCCCACAAGAATCCCTTTAAGTTTACTTTCAATCTCTTTGTTTCTTGAAAATGCGGTGAAGTATAGAAATATCTTTATATATGTTAACTTTTATTCACATTTAGAAACACTTCTAGATTTTATCTTTTCCAGTTTCCGACCACAGACCAGTTTTTGTCAAATTAAATTTGTATTTCACATAAACCTGCTGATCTCTGCCTATTGACAATTCATTGCTGCTTTCAAAAGGGAGAAGGGAATTTGGTAACTAGTCTATAATACTTCTACAAATATTGAAGTTGATTTATACACAGAATTAAAAGCTTATAGCTTTAAAATGTTGAACTGTTACAATCTAAAAGCTTTTAAGTAAAAGTTCAATGTCTTTGGGTATGACTAGAACAAATTATCAAAAATGGTCTTTTTCATCATCAATTTGCATATTATATCCAGTAACTAAGAGTCTTGGTGATACTTGTAAACATTCCAGTTTTGATGATGAAGTAGAACTGAAAAAAGACTATAGGTTCTGAAAGTTTCTATGATAAATCACCTACCAAAAGTTAAGTCAAATATGTTATGCTTCCTTGACCCATTTACTTCTGTTTTAGTGGCATTAGGTATTAAAAATAGTGTATCTTGCAAGTTAGGCAAATATTACTACTGAGCCATAATCCCAAACCATTTCTTCTTTGTATATTAATGAAGGGATTTCATGTTTATTTATCAGACATGATGGTGAGTACTAAGTAATAGTATCGATAATTTAAAATGCATACAACATCAAGCTACAAAGTACTATCTTTATTAATTTTAGCTATAAATGAATCAAGACAATAAAAACACATTTTATTAACAAATGTAGACTTGAATTTTAGGAAGTGTGAATATGTTTTCATAAAAGTAGGAGAGGAATGATTTGCCTTTTTACCTTATTTGAGTTTTTTTTTGTTTGGGGGAAAAGTGATATAACAAACCAATTCTATAGGTTTTATGTGGTTAGCTGGAAGAACTGGTGATTATTGTTTTCCTTACAGAAGTAAATTCACACTTCTAATTATTTCCAAAAATGCTATCCTAGGGTGAAATCTGAGCCTCTTACATTAAATTCTGAGACCTGAAAAAAAATGAGAAAAGAAAGAAAATTTCTTAAACAACTCACTGTATACAGTGTATTAAGCTAGGCTTTCTATATATAGATACATTTACACAATGGAATACGACTCAGCTATTGTCATTGAAAACATTGACTTCATGAATTCTGCAAGCAAAGGATAGAACTAGAAAATATCATCTTAAGTGAAGTAACCCAGTCACAAAAGAACACACGTGGTATGTACTCACTGATAAGTGGATATTAGGCAAAAAGCTCAGAATACCCATGGTACAACTCACAGACCATATAAAGCTCAAGAAGGAAGTCCAAAGTGTGGATGTTTCAGTCCTACTTAGAAGGGTGAACAAAATAATCACGGTAAGGAGAGGGAGAGAGGGACCAGGGAGGGAGAGAGGAAGGGGAGGGGAAAAGGAGGGCAGGATCAGGTGTGGGAGGAGGTGGGGGAGATGTACAGAGGGTCAGGAAATTGAACAGAGGCATATAGCAATCGGAGATGGGGAACTGGGTGTAGGCACCAGAAAGTCCCAGATGCCATGAAAGCAAGACACTCCAAGGACCTAACAGTGATGACATTAGCTGAATTACCCAACAAAGGAGAGAGAGAAACTGTGAAGACTATTCAGAGGCCCCAGTTGAGGGATGGAGCCACCTACTCATCTCAAAATTTTCAACCCAGAATTGTTCCTGTCTAAAGGAAATACAGGGACAAAAACTAGATAAGAGACTGAAGGAAAGGCCATCCAGAGATTGCCCCACCTGAGGATCTGTTCCACATGCAGCCACCAAACCCAGACACTATTGCTGATGCCAAGAAGTACTTGCTGACAAAAGCCTGATATAGCTGTGTCCTGAGAGGCTGTGCCAGAGCCTGACCAATATATATGCAGATGCTTGCAGCCAACCATTGGACTGAGCACTGAGACCCCAATGAAGGTGTTAGGAGAAGGACTGAAGGAGCTGAAGGGGTTTGCAATCCAATAGAACAACAATATCAGCCAACCCTACACACCCAGAGCTCCCAAGGACTAAATCACCAACCAGAGTACACATAGAGGGACCCATGGCTCCAGCTGCATGTGTAGCAGAGGATGGCCTTATCTCTAGCATCAGTGGGAAGGGAGGCCCTTGGTCCTGTGAAGACTTGATGCCCCAGTGTAGGGGAATGCGAGAGTGGTGAGGTGGGAGTGGGTGAGTGGGTGGAGGAGCACTCTCATAGAGAAAAAGGGGAGGGGGAATGGGATGAGGGTGGTTTGTGGAAGGGAAACCAGGAAGGAGGATGGCATTTGAAATGTAAATAAATAATCTTAACAAACAAACAAAGGTTAGACTTTCTTCTTTTCAACAAATCTTTTGACCTCATGGATCAAAATTTGGTGAGCATTTTATTTTAACAAAGTAAAATAGAGTGTGTATAACAATTGGCTTTTCCCCTGCCTGTTCTTGCATGACTTGACCACAGATTGAACCTCTCATTGCAACTGTGCTTTTTCCACTCTGGTTCATTCCCTGATGTGAAGTGATATCATGTTTCCGTTGTTTCTGGATAAACTCAAGCACTGGATGAACCACAACGTGGCTTGCAGCTTTGATCTGTGCCTTAGACAGAACTATTGTAAAAGATGTGAAAACTGTCTCTTTCTCATAAAAACCAAGCTTCCCCTGGAGTGGATCTGGTTGGCTGCATGCCTTCATCAGTCTAGTTTTCCAGAAATCTGACAGGATCATATAATGGGCTAGCTTCTGCCAATCATCTAAATAAAGCAGCATTCATTAGAACGAGGCATGTCTCCCTTACAAACTCTGACTTAGCAGTTTTCCTAGAAGTATCCTTATGGGCTTGTAGCTTTATTATTTTTACTTGCTTTTTCTGTGTCTCAACATCATTGACATTTGTTGAAATGATTTAGTCACTCCATTCTAAGTGCAACCAGTCAAAAATTTAAATGAATAACCAAAGTTCAAAATTGAACAGTATGACTTAACTTAATACTGACCTTTTCTGACATTAAATAGGTTTAAACTAATCACAAAGAACAGATCTTGAGGTTAAGTTTAGGACACATACACAGCCCAGTTGAATTTAGTTACTCTTGTTTTTTGTCTCTTGAGCCTTTGGTGACACTGTGAATATTATTCAAATTCTTAGAAATTGGCTGTGTTACTGTCCTCTCACTTAAGAAAAGTTCTCTGCCCAGTACTGCCACAAAGCTCTAACCACAAAGCCACTGGCTATGTAACTTGCATTATTACTTTATCAGTGATTCTCATATGTAGTTTCTAAGAATAAGTACTAACATGTCTCCTTCTTTGTGCCTAGCCAATAAGTACACAAATATAAACAAGGCTATAAATCATCTGGGCTAAGACTAACTCAATGATGAATAAATAGATACATGGAAGATATTTGTTAAAAGATGTTAATCATCTCTCAAGCTTTCCCTAAAATTTAAAGCTGAATATGATTTATAAGTAGGTAAAAAATGAAAATTAACTATTGAATAAAACACTTGTGATATAAGAATTATTAATTATTCCTTTCCTCCCTTGCTAAAAGAACTTCAGTTTTATTCCTGATAGTAACATGGGTAAGTAGAATATTTACTTTTTTATACTACTTTACAGTTATTATATAACATTTATGGGCAGTTTTGTCACATTCCCTAATATGTAAAGGAAAGTGATTAGAAATTCCTTTTTACTTTCTTTTTTCTTTTTAGAATACAATGTACTGCTAATTTGTGCTCTGAAAATGAAAGATAGATACTAAAAGTGATACAGAGCATACCTCTTATACAACCTAGGGTCTTTTATGAAATCTGAAAGATCTGTGTCTGAATTCCTTATTATGGGATAATTTAAATATTAGTTAATTTAAAAAACTCAAGTTTCTGTTGTATTCAAACAAATAGAATTCCAAAAAATCATATATTATAAAATATTATAAAAAAGATATTATAAAATCTTAGCTAGATGACAGTTTTATACTCAAATTTAAAACAGGTCATTTTATTTTTATTAAAACATATATTTCACAATAGAATTTTTTAAAACTTTTACTGAATTTGGTCTAGTCAATTTCACCCACAAAAAAATGCATTCTCTGTATTGTTCTCTTTCCAAGTATATATGTACACATGTATGTATGCATGTATGTATGTATGTATGTATGTATGTATGTATGTATGTATTTAGTGACCCATTAAGATTAACCAGGATCATTTGTGTGATCATTGGTGTAGAATTATTCATTGGAAGCTGTAAGGCTCTGTTGTCAGTATACAAAGGAAGATAATTCCTGTCGATCCCCCAGAATCCAGCACTAGCCAATAATAGTCCAGCAGAAGGTGGTTGACTTCTGTGAGATGTTTCCTGATCCCCTTCCAGTTGATTCTAGGCTGTGTTGAATTGACAATAAAATGTAAGCAGCATAATTCATACTTCTTCAAATTGACACTTAAACACATCACTGTTAAACCATAATCTTTCCTTTTCTTTTGTCCCCAATTTCATGTTATGTCACAATATAAATAATATATTATAAATAATACAAAAAACTTTAAACAGTTTGTTTAAAATATCAACTCTTTAAAAGTTCATCTTTTCTCTTAAAATCCCCAAACTTCTTTACCATTATCATTGATAAAATTAAGAAGAGATAGAGAAGGAGAAAGAGATGTGGGAGAGAGAGAGAGAGAGAGAGAGAGAGAGAGAGAGAGAGAGAAGAGAGGTAAATATTTAAATACCCTAAAATGGAAAAACCAAGATTTAGGAACACTCAGAAGTATAAATTAAATCCTATGTCTCAGTTTCTGACATCTAAGAAGCATTACACTCTGGGCTCCAAAGGCTTGGGTAGCCCACTTCTCTGGGTTGGGCATTCATAACATATATAGTTCATTTCATAAGCTCTGGCAGATTCTGCTTCATATATGCCACTGTCCTTAGTGGACATCCCATAGTCCTAGCATCATCTTTAGCATTCTGGGATCTCCACTACAATTGAGGCAGCACTTTTACCAATGGTCTCTCTGAGCCTCTCTGTTTGAATTCCAGCTCTTTCCCACAGTGGCAAACCTCATCTGCAAATACAGACGTTTCATACATTAGGATTTTCAAATTCGGCAATAACTTGATGTGTATCCTATACATCTCTGAACCACAGTTTCTGTGTGCTGGTCTGACAAAATATCTCTTAGATTTCGTTTCAAATTTTCCAGGCTCTTGATCACAGCTCACTGATTCATTAGTCTAGATTGCCAGTGTTCATCGTACTTGGAAAGCATAGAATGTTTTTTTGTAGATTCTTAACCT
Organism: Montemys delectorum; assembly: GCA_019843815.1. NCBI lineage: Eukaryota > Metazoa > Chordata > Mammalia > Rodentia > Muridae > Montemys > Montemys delectorum. The sequence continues at coordinate 2,250 of JADRCD010244674.1, read as the reverse complement.
AAAACGTTACAGTAATGGCTCTGATAGTCTTTGCTTTCTTCTGAAAATATACAGGGTAGGCACCAGTCTTTGCAAATCTTTCAACATTCTTATCTTATAATTTTCCACAGAACAGTCCATTAAGTTATAAGTATAGCTGGGTCCTCTGGTAGTACTATGTCCAATTTCGGGAGAAACTGCCAAACTGATTTCCAGAGTGGTTGTACCAGCTTGCAATCCCACTAGCAATGAAGAACTATTCCTCTTTCTCCACAACCTCTCCAGCATCTGCTGTCACCTGAGTTTTTTATCCTAGCCATTCTCACTGGTGTGAGGTGGAATCTCAGGGTTGTTTTGATTTGCATTTCCCTGATGACTAAGGATGTTGAACATTTCTTTAGGTGCATCTCAGTCATTCTGTATTCATCAGTTGAGAATTCTTTGTTTAGCTCTGTACCCCATGTTTCAATAGGGTTATTTGGTTCTCTGGAGTCTAACTTCTTGAGGTCTTTGTATATATTTGATATTAGTCCTCTATCAGATATAGGATTGGTAAAGATTTTTTGGCAATTTGTTGGTTGCTGTTTTGTCCTATTGACAGTGTCGTTTGCCTTACAGAAGCTTTGTAATTTTATGAGTTCCCATTTGTCAATTCTTGATCTTAGAGCATAAGCTATTGGTGTTCTGTTCAGAAAATTTTCCCCTGTGCCCATGTGCTCAAGGCTCTTCCCCACTTTCTTTTCTATAAGTTTCAGTGTTTCAGATTTTATGTGGAGGTCCTTGATCCACTTACACTTGAGCTTTGTACAAGGAGATAGGGATACCCAAAAGATGGTCCAACATGTAATAAGGACACATACTCTACTATGTTCATAGCAGCTTTATTTATAATAGCCATAAACTGGAAACAACCCAGATGTTCCTCAACAGAAGAATGGATACAGAAAATGTGGTACATTTATACAATGGAGTACTACTCAGCTATTAAAAACAATGAATTTATGAAATTCTTAGGGAAATGGGTGGATCTGGAGAATATCATCCAGAGTGAAGTAACCTAATCACAAAAGAACACACATGGTATGCACTCTCTGATAAGTGGATATTAGTCCAGAAGATTATAATACACAAAGTACAATCCACAAACCATAAGAAACTCAAGAAGAAAGAAGACCAAAGTGTGGATACTTTGTGCCTTCTTAAAAGGGAGAACAAAATACCCACGGAAGGACTTGCAGAAACAAACTATGGAGCAGAGACTGAAGGAAGGACAATTCAGAGACTGCTCCACCTGAAATTCTTCCCATATTCAATCATCAAATCCAGACACTATTGTACATGACAGCAAATGCTGGCTAACAGGAGCCTGATATAGCTCTCTCCTGAGAGGCTCTGACAGTACCCGACTAATAGGGAAGTAGAGGCTCACAGCCATCCATTGGACTGAGCGCAAGGTCCCCAATGAAGGATCTAGAGAAAGGACCACAGGAGCTGAAGGGTTTGCAGCCCTTTAGGATGAACAACTATACGAACTAACTAGTACCCTCAGAGCTCCCAGGGACTAAACCACCAAACAAAGAGTACAGATGGTGGGACTAATGGCTCCAGCAGCATATGTAGTAAAGGATGGTCTAGTCAGTCATTAATGGGAGGTGAGGCCCTTGGCCCTGTGAGGGTTCTATGCCCCAGTGTAGGGGAATGCCAAGACCAGGAAGTGGGAGAGGGTAGGTTGGTGAGCAGGGGGAGTGGGAGGGAACAGGATTTTTTTTTTGTTTTTGTTTTTCATTTTATTTTATTTTTTTATTTTTTTCTTGGAGGGGAACTGAGACAGGAGATCATATAACATGTAAATAAAGAGAATATCTAATAAAAATATACAGATAAAAACAATTTAAAAAAAGCTATAAGTACAAAACAGCCTTTTGAGCTTAAAGCTATAAAATCCTCCAAAATCCTCCCTTAAAACAATATAGTCAGGTTCATTATAGCAACAACACCACTACTGACACCAATTTGTGATCTATTATGATTTCTATTCCTGTGACAAGCACTGCACCAAGTGAATTTTGGATAAAAGTGGCATTATTTTACTTTATATTTCAAGTTAACAGTCCCCACTCCTAAAGGAAGTCAAAGCAGGATGTCAAGAAGGTATAGAGTAAGGAAACAGTAAAATTTCTTACTGGTCCTCTCTCTGGTAAAATTGGAGTTCTCTCTCTCTTTCCCTCTTTCTCTCTCTCTCTTCCTCTTTCTCTCTCTCTCTTCCTCTTT
>JADRCD010244673.1:0-12819 GCA_019843815.1 Montemys delectorum | reverse complement strand
TTTCTGTGATATCCATAGCTACCTGTGGCTATTTCAAGCCATGAGGAGCCAGTTTGTTTTCTTCCTCCATCTCTCTCTGTTCTCCCATCACCCCCAATGTCCCCTTGTCTCCCTCTCTCTAAAACTTTTAGCCCTACCTTCATTTTCCATTGATCATTCACAGGCTCTAGACTTATATTTCACTTGACCTCACCTGTGTACAGACAGCAACCTACAGGTTTGACTATCTGACATCCCTTGGGATTTTAAATATAAAAGTAATTATTGTCATTTGCATATGGCATTGAAGAACTCAGTACCAATTTTTATAAATTTGCTGTCTTATTTGGAGAGACTAGTTTCAATAGATTCTACTACTGTAATATCCATGTTTCACATATCAAGGACCACCTTAATAATTTTACCCATTAATATATGGCAAATTTGTATGCTAGGAAAATGCACAAGAATTCAACTAGCCCTTTGAAAGTGGAAGCTTGAGCAAATATTCATTTATCACAGAGCCCAACACTCTCACTTTGAAAGTAACCATGAAAAAAAAAGTTAACAGCTTCTCTCAAAATTCTTGGCTATATTTTTTCTATGGAAAAACAATTACTCAAGTAATTGGCAATACATTTTTGGCAGAAAGTCAAGGAATATCATGACCACATATATGTAATGTGAATTTAGAGTCTTATTCACAAAATGTTTTACCTTTCCTGCAAACTGTAAAATCTAGCCCTGAACATTTACTTAATTCTGAATAACACAATGAGTTATACATTTTAATTGGTGCAGCCAATTATCTATACTTAACCCTTTTTTTACAATAAGGATAGCTTAATACCATATATATCTATTGCTATAGACTGACTAACGTATCGTTGTCTAGCCCTCTGTGTTAGACCTGGAGATTGTGTGTTTTGATGACCACCTTGGTACTTTTTTAGCATTTTGTAAGTGCTAGAGGTATTTACTTCTGCCCTTTACAGTCTGACCTCATTACAAGAATTGTGCCACTTCTCTTCAGATCATAAGATTCTTCAACTGGCCTTGTCTGATGATCCAATAATCCTTACTGAAATATGTAATCACATTTCTAAAACCAATATCACCTACAATCAGCTAAAACAAAAACAGGAACACAGATCTGTCTTAGTAATGCTACTGCCCTGTACCCAAGTATATCCTGTCCTGATTTTGGTAATTTGGTTGAGATGAGGTAGACAGCCTGTGAGTTTTACACCTTACATACTTTATCCTCTTATAGCACTTCTCTAACCCTTTTGAGTAGTCCTTCAGTATCTACTACACTGTTATCACATCTGTTATACTATGTACAACCAATCACTTCCTTTAACTTTCCACAAACTATCTCTTGTCTGTCTGTATTGTCCTCTCAGCTGGTGATATCAGGTATCAGAGGATAGTGAGCCCCTGACAAAATCTTTTTTCTTACACACATTAAGCATTCTCTACTCTTGACTCACAAATGTTCTCACAATTCTTATCAGTATGTAGATCCTGCAAAATTGAGAACATAGCATTTTTCCCTGCTTAGCATGCTAGTTATATTGTAATTTAACTATAGAAATTGTTGCCAAAGATAGGGGCAGTTCTGAAGGTGATGAATAACTTCTTGTGCACTGGTGAATCTTTTAGCTTTGAGGGGAGCCAGTAAGATGGCTTATGAGGTAAAGGTCCTTGCTGACTGCCATGCCCAATGACCTATTTTCTCTGTCTAGAGTATGGTAGCCAGTATTTTTTAATTACTCCCATAATTTGCAAGTTGTATGATATGTAACCTCTATAATAATTTCTTTGACATGATAAACCCCCAGGAACATACTGTGAAGTGGCTTTCAGAATTAGGATATAGATAAATTGATTTTTTGCTGTCATTGTTGTTATTAATTCTTGAGATTCCATTTTAATTTTAATTACAACATTTCTCATTTAGCTTTTATTTTTCCTCACCACTCTTCTTCTGTAAGACCCTGATGAGCCTTAGCTTACCGGAGACCCCCTGAGTGAATATCACATGGAGCCTGATCGATGCAAAGAACATGAAGATTTTTATTTCAGTGCACTGAGGCCATCCCAGTCTGTGAGCTTTCATACAATTTTCAGGACAGCAGCCATTAGACACAATGTAATTGGTAGACCGGTGTGACTTTTTAAACTGATTGGTCTTTAGGGAATGCAGTGGCAAGGACTTCCCTTGTCTGAAGGTGGGCAAAGGTCCACCCTGCAGAATGTGTCCCCATCCACAGGTAGTTTCTCATCCTGTGATCTAAGGAATGTTAATTAGCCTTTCCCTTCCCGGAGAGTTCTGCTACCTTCCTAAAGTTCCTGAGTTTATCTTATTAAGGAAATTCCTGGCTTCACGGTGTTTTTCAGAGATGTCCCTGTTTACTTGGATCTTACCCTTCAAATCAATAGCAACTTTTTCACTTGAAGAACTAGCCAGCCTCCATCTTGGCTTAAAAGCCATCATAGTAAAGACAAACTATGTTAATGATTAAAGCTCTGTTTCTCAAGGGTTATGCTGTGCCCCACCTGTAACCTAAACTGCAAGCTGTTCTCTATTGCCTGTTCCTGGAGTGACAATCATGTCTTTGTTTCAAAAAGTTAATAACCATCTTGTAACACTACCTTTGTTTTGAGAACTTGTTGTGACTCCCTTGTTATGGCTACCCGTTGTTAAGACCACCTTTTAATCATGCCTTTGTTTCAGAAGGTTGCATTTCTAACTTCTTATGTTTATGTTCTGTTCCTGTAACCTGCCTACTTTGTCTGTCAAATCCACCATTAGGAAACTCCTTAACACTGAACTATAAAAACATTGTCTTCCTTACATCTAATTCTGACCTCTCAAACCCCACCTTAGCTGGAGGCAGCCCAAGTACAGGAATAAAAAAGCTTACTCTAATGAATTGCTTACTTTATTTAATTTGGCTATGATGATTTTGGTAGGTGGTTTTTCTCCTCCCAACTTTGGTATTAACACATTTATTGATATTGCATGCATGTATTAATTGATTTTGACTTAATCAATGTGAGTTTTTTATTCGGGTGGACTTGCATTATTTGGTAAAAACAGTAAAAAAGAAAAAAAAACATGTTTGTTAAACCCATCCTGCAGAGGGTCAGGAAATAAATTCTAGGGCTTTCAGAAGACATGTAAATGAAATCCTTCCAAATGTTAAGCACCCCTCCCTCAGAGAGTTGGCAAGAAAATGGGATTCCAATCATACCACCACAAGGAGATAAATCCTAACAACAACTTAAATGGGGTTGGGAGAGGCACCCTATCTCAATGATAAAATAGCAGCCTCAGCTAAAAGTGGATTTGTGCCATGGTACCACTACACAAAGTACCAAGCTAAGCCACGGACAGACTTCTGACCTACAAAAGAAGTGAGTACAGAGTTAAATCACTGTTTGATGTACCTTGTTATACACCAATTGATCACTAACTACCACATTTAAGACACTCTAAAACCCAACTTTCAAATATCTTTCCTCTGTTATTTCTTCAGATAAGCTAACTAAAATATTATTTAAGTGTTTTCCAGTTTCTTTCATTCCTACCCTCTAATCACAAACACAAAGTTCTTATTTCTGCATCTGTATTTGTTCTTGAGATGTGGAAGGAATTTCTCATAAGATCTATTTATCTAAATGTTCAAGACTTAGGGCTTATATCTTCTGTATGACATTTTCTGTTTTTTTTTTTTTTTTTATCTAATGGAATGTGTAGGTTTTCACTACTGTGTGATGAATATAACCAAGCAGAACTCAGAAGCTTACTTCTCAAGTCTGATACTTAAATGTCACTTCCCTTTGATCTTGCTTGTCGATCTCAGTCAAGCTTTATGACTTCATGGTCTGGGAGAAAGTTAAACAAATGCCACATTATATTGAATGGGGTAGGTGTAAGCATATTGATTTAGAGACCAATTAGAGAAAATCATTACAGAGACTGGAGAGATGGCTCAATAGGTAAAGGCACTTGCTGCCAAGATTGACAATATGTATTATTTATGTTCAGTCCTGGGAAACACATGTTAGAAGGAAAAAACTAACTCCAGTGGATTGTTTTCTGACCTCCATATGCATACCTACAGACACACATACAGACAGGTAGACAGACAGGAAGACACACACACACACACACACACACACACAGTGTGTACACACAAAGTTAATGTAATAACATTTTTAAAAAGAAACTGTTGGAAAACCTCATCTGCTGTGTTTTATAAAAGCCAAGTATATGTTTTATACAGGGTGGTACAATGTGGTGGGAAGGGTGCCTAGGCGGGCCCATGCTGAAGCATCCCTTTCCTCTGAGGTAGAGTTTATATGGGAACATGGGAAGGGGAATGATAAAAGAGTAGAGAAAGAAAAAGACACACACATATATACACACACACACATACAGAGAGAGAGAGAGACAGAGAGAGAGAGAGAGAGACAGAGAGACAGAGAGACAGAGACAGAGAGAGAGAGACAGAGAGAGAGAGACAGAGAGAGAGAGACAGAGAGAGAGAGAGTCAAAGGGGGGCAGACAAACAAAACAGTGTCTTTTACAGCAAGCCAGGCCTACTTGGCTATTGCCAGGTAACTGTTGAGTGGAAAAGAAAATTAACAGGCCCCCTGACCCCACAATCAGTAGCCTAGCAACAGCAGGACAGGTTATCACAAGCCATCAAGATGTGACACAATTCCACTGTTGTCAGGAGTCATGAATCCTCCCTACCTGTATGCACAATATCCTGCATAACAAGCCAGTACCTCCTCTCCCTATCCTCTTTCCCCTAATAACCTCACCCAGAGGTAGCCTCTACATATTTCTTCCCCAATAAACCTCTCTCATGAGATTTGTTGCATGGAGTGACTTTGTGGCATCTGTATAGTAAGTCATTACTCTTAAGTTTTGAAATGCAGTGTAATTGCAGTAGGAGGGAGCACCTCCATGGACCCATGCCTAGCAGCCCCCCTGAGCAATCATACCAAGTGACAGGCCTAGTATAAAAGAAAGTTTTATTATTGGGTAAAGGGAGGGGAGGAAGGGCCTACAAAGGGGTAAAAAGAGAAAAGTGAGGGTGGGTGGGGGGCTCGACAGAAAGAGGAAAAGAGAGACAGAAGCCTGCTGGGAATACAGGGGACAGAGAAAGAGAGTGAGGTAAGGAGCAGAGCAAATAGGAGAGAGAGCTGGAGTGCTAGCAATTCTCTTATATACTTGGCTAGCACCTGGTGGCTAGTGATGATGTAAGTTATGACTAGGTTGCTGTTGCTAGTTTCCTGGGAGAAGCCTAGTGGAATTGTCTGTAAATCAATATTCCTCCACTTTGGTTTAATTAAATATAAGGAACTAGAAGGTGATGATGGTGGGACAGGAGTAAGGTCTTTTTTTTTTTTTTTTTCAACAATTTACTGCTAATTTGGGGTTATGGTTCTGTCTTTGGGGAACCTGAGAAAACTGGGATGCTGGTCAAGTCTTTAGAGAAATGGCTGGTTTTTTTAGCTGTCCAGGGTGTGTGGGACTCTATGAGGCTAGGAAAGTGCAGGCCCAGTAGAAGCGTCTCAGATGGTAGACTACAGCACCCATGGATTTTTTTCTCTGGAAGTATCTTGGATGCAGATTTTGAGTAAACACCTGTACTTGGCATTATGCTGAAACACATATATGTATTAGAAGCAGAAAATAAAGTTAAGTAGTTTCAGAAGAAAATCATTTTCTTAGGTACACATTTGAAAGCTTTAGGCCCATGGTCTTGGTAGTTGGAGGAGAGAAGTCCCCAAACCAGGAAACAATGGAGGTATCCCACCCTCTGGAATAGGCAACATGTAGAAACTTAGGCTATTGATTGACAGGGATCTTTATCTTGATGAAGTTCACTTGACTCATGAGAGGTAGATCTGAGTGGGTTTCCTGGAGCCCACAAGAATCCCTTTAAGTTTACTTTCAATCTCTTTGTTTCTTGAAAATGCGGTGAAGTATAGAAATATCTTTATATATGTTAACTTTTATTCACATTTAGAAACACTTCTAGATTTTATCTTTTCCAGTTTCCGACCACAGACCAGTTTTTGTCAAATTAAATTTGTATTTCACATAAACCTGCTGATCTCTGTCTATTGACAATTCATTGCTGCTTTCAAAAGGGAGAAGGGAATTTGGTAACTAGTCTATAATACTTCTACAAATATTGAAGTTGATTTATACACAGAATTAAAAGCTTATAGCTTTAAAATGTTGAACTGTTACAATCTAAAAGCTTTTAAGTAAAAGTTCAATGTCTTTGGGTATGACTAGAACAAATTATCAAAAATGGTCTTTTTCATCATCAATTTGCATATTATATCCAGTAACATTGACTTCATGAATTCTGCAAGCAAAGGATAGAACTAGAAAATATCATCTTAAGTGAAGTAACCCAGTCACAAAAGAACACACGTGGTATGTACTCACTGATAAGTGGATATTAGGCAAAAAGCTCAGAATACCCATGGTACAACTCACAGACCATATAAAGCTCAAGAAGGAAGTCCAAAGTGTGGATGTTTCAGTCCTACTTAGAAGGGTGAACAAAATAATCACGGTAGGGAGAGGGAGAGAAGGACCAGGGAGGGAGAGAGGAAGGGGAGGGGAAAAAGAGGGCAGGATCAGGTGTGGGAGGAGGTGGGGGAGATGTACAGAGGGTCAGGAAATTGAACAGAGGCATATAGCAATCGGAGATGGGGAACTGGGTGTAGGCACCAGAAAGTCCCAGATGCCATGAAAGCAAGACACTCCAAGGACCTAACAGTGATGACATTAGCTGAATTACCCAACAAAGGAGAGAGAGAAACTGTGAAGACTATTCAGAGGCCCCAGTTGAGGGATGGAGCCACCTACTCATCTCAAAAATTTCAACCCAGAATTGCTCCTGTCTAAAGGAAATACAGGGACAAAAACTAGATAAGAGACTGAAGGAAAGGCCATCCAGAGATTGCCCCACCTGAGGATCCGTTCCACATGCAGCCACCAAACCCAGACACTATTGCTGATGCCAAGAAGTACTTGCTGACAAGAGCCTGATATAGCTGTGTCCTGAGAGGCTGTGCCAGAGCCTGACCAATATAGATGCAGATGCTTGCAGCCAACCATTGGACTGAGCACTGAGACCCCAATGAAGGTGTTAGGAGAAGGACTGAAGGAGCTGAAGGGGTTTGCAATCCAATAGAACAACAATATCAGCCAACCCTACACACCCAGAGCTCCCAAGGACTAAATCACCAACCAGAGTACACATAGAGGGACCCATGGCTCCAGCTGCATGTGTAGCAGAGGATGGCCTTATCTCTAGCATCAGTGGGAAGGGAGGCCCTTGGTCCTGTGAAGACTTGATGTCCCAGTGTAGGGGAATGCTAGAGTGGTGAGGTGGGAGTTGGTGAGTGGGTGGAGGAGCACTCTCATAGAGAAAAAGGGGAGGGGGAATGGGATGAGGGTGGTTTGTGGAAGGGAAACCAGGAAGGAGGATGGCATTTGAAATGTAAATAAATAATCTTAACAAACAAACAAACAAACAAAGGTTAAACTTTCTTCTTCTCAACAAATCTTTTGACCTCATGGATCAAAATTTGGTGAGCATTTTATTTTAACAAAGTAAAATAGAGTGTGTATTAACAATTGGCTTTTCCCCTGCCTGTTCTTGCATGACTTGACCACAGATTGAACCTCTCATTGCAACTGTGCTTTTTCCACTCTGGTTCATTCCCTGATGTGAAGTGATATCATGTTTCCGTTGTTTCTGGATAAACTCAAGCACTGGATGAACCACAACGTGGCTTGCAGCTTTGATCTGTGCCTTAGACAGAACTATTGTAAAAGATGTGAAAACTGTCTCTTTCTCATAAAAACCAAGCTTCCCCTGGAGTGGATCTGGTTGGCTGCATGCCTTCATCAGTCTAGTTTTCCAGAAATCTGACAGGATCATATAATGGGCTAGCTTCTGCCAATCATCTAAATAAAGCAGCATTCATTAGAACGAGGCATGTCTCCCTTACAAACTCTGACTTAGCAGTTTTCCTAGAAGTATCCTTATGGGCTTGTAGCTTTATTATTTTTACTTGCTTTTTCTGTGTCTCAACATCATTGACATTTGTTGAAATGATTTAGTCACTCCATTCTAAGTGCAACCAGTCAAAAATTTAAATGAATAACCAAAGTTCAAAATTGAACAGTATGACTTAACTTAATACTGACCTTTTCTGACATTAAATAGGTTTAAACCAATCACAAAGAACAGATCTTGAGGTTAAGTTTAGGACACACACACAGCCCAGTTGAATTTAGTTACTCTTGTTTTTTGTCTCTTGAGCCTTTGGTGACACTGTGAATATTATTCAAATTCTTAGAAATTGGCTGTGTTACTGTCCTCTCACTTAAGAAAAGTTCTCTGCCCAGTACTGCCACAAAGCTCTAACCACAAAGCCACTGGCTATGTAACTTGCATTATTACTTTATCAGTGATTCTCATATGTAGTTTCTAAGAATAAGTACTAACATGTCTCCTTCTTTGTGCCTAGCCAATAAGTACACAAATATAAACAAGGCTATAAATCATCTGGGCTAAGACTAACTCAATGATGAATAAATAGATACATGGAAGATATTTGTTAAAAGATGTTAATCATCTCTCAAGCTTTCCCTAAAATTTAAATCTGAATATGATTTATAAGTAGGTAAAAAATGAAAATTAACTATTGAATAAAACACTTGTGATATAAGAATTATTAATTATTCCTTTCCTCCCTTGCTAAAAGAACTTCAGTTTTATTCCTGATAGTAACATGGGTAAGTAGAATATTTACTTTTTTATACTACTTTACAGTTATTATATAACATTTATGGGCAGTTTTGTCACATTCCCTAATATGTAAAGGAAAGTGATTAGAAATTCCTTTTTACTTTCTTTTTTCTTTTTAGAATACAATGTACTGCTAATTTGTGCTCTGAAAATGAAAGATAGATACTAAAAGTGATACAGAGCATACCTCTTATACAACCTAGGGTCTTTTATGAAATCTGAAAGATCTGTGTCTGAATTCCTTATTATGGGATAATTTAAATATTAGTTAATTTAAAAAACTCAAGTTTCTGTTGTATTCAAACAAATAGAATTCCAAAAAATCATATATTATAAAATATTATAAAAAAGATATTATAAAATCTTAGCTAGATGACAGTTTTATACTCAAATTTAAAACAGGTCATTTTATTTTTATTAAAACATATATTTCACAATAGAATTTTTTAAAACTTTTACTGAATTTGGTCTAGTCAATTTCACCCACAAAAAAATGCATTCTCTGTATTGTTCTCTTTCCAAGTATATATGTACACATGTATGTATGCATGTATGTATGTATGTATGTATGTATGTATGTATGTATGTATGTATTTAGTGACCCATTAAGATTAACCAGGATCATTTGTGTGATCATTGGTGTAGAATTATTCATTGGAAGCTGTAAGGCTCTGTTGTCAGTATACAAAGGAAGATAATTCCTGTCGATCCCCCAGAATCCAGCACTAGCCAATAATAGTCCAGCAGAAGGTGGTTGACTTCTGTGAGATGTTTCCTGATCCCCTTCCAGTTGATTCTAGGCTGTGTTGAATTGACAATAAAATGTAAGCAGCATAATTCATACTTTTTCAAATTGACACTTAAACACATCACTGTTAAACCATAATCTTTCCTTTTCTTTTGTCCCCAATTTCATGTTATGTCACAATATAAATAATATATTATAAATAATACAAAAAAACTTTAAACAGTTTGTTTAAAATATCAACTCTTTAAAAGTTCATCTTTTCTCTTAAAATCCCCAAACTTCTTTACCATTATCATTGATAAAATTAAGAAGAGATAGAGAAGGAGAAAGAGATGTGGGAGAGAGAGAGAGAGAGAGAGAGAGAGAGAGAGAGAGAGAGAGAGAGAGAAGAGAGGTAAATATTTAAATACCCTAAAATGGAAAAACCAAGATTTAGGAACACTCAGAAGTATAAATTAAATCCTATGTCTCAGTTTCTGACATCTAAGAAGCATTACACTCTGGGCTCCAAAGGCTTGGGTAGCCCACTTCTCTGGGTTGGGCATTCATAACATATATAGTTCATTTCATAAGCTCTGGCAGATTCTGCTTCATATATGCCACTGTCCTTAGTGGACATCCCATAGTCCTAGCATCATCTTTAGCATTCTGGGATCTCCACTACAATTGAGGCAGCACTTTTACCAATGGTCTCTCTGAGCCTCTCTGTTTGAATTCCAGCTCTTTCCCACAGTGGCAAACCTCATCTGCAAATACAGACGTTTCATACATTAGGATTTTCAAATTCGGCAATAACTTGATGTGTATCCTATACATCTCTGAACCACAGTTTCTGTGTGCTGGTCTGACAAAATATCTCTTAGATTTTGTTTCAAATTTTCCAGGCTCTTGATCACAGCTCACTGATTCATTAGTCTAGATTGCCAGTGTTCATCATACTTGGAAAGCATAGAATGTTTTTTTGTAGATTCTTAACCTAAAACGTTACAGTAATGGCTCTGATAGTCTTTGCTTTCTTCTGAAAATATACAGGGTAGGCACCAGTCTTTGCAAATCTTTCAACATTCTTATCTTATAATTTTCCACAGAACAGTCCATTAAGTTATAAGTATAGCTGGGTCCTCTGGTAGTACTATGTCCAATTTCGGGAGAAACTGCCAAACTGATTTCCAGAGTGGTTGTACCAGCTTGCAATCCCACTAGCAATGAAGAACTATTCCTCTTTCTCCACAACCTCTCCAGCATCTGCTGTCACCTGAGTTTTTTATCCTAGCCATTCTCACTGGTGTGAGGTGGAATCTCAGGGTTGTTTTGATTTGCATTTCCCTGATGACTAAGGATGTTGAACATTTCTTTAGGTGCATCTCAGTCATTCTGTATTCATCAGTTGAGAATTCTTTGTTTAGCTCTGTACCCCATGTTTCAATAGGGTTATTTGGTTCTCTGGAGTCTAACTTCTTGAGGTCTTTGTATATATTTGATATTAGTCCTCTATCAGATATAGGATTGGTAAAGATTTTTTGGCAATTTGTTGGTTGCTGTTTTGTCCTATTGACAGTGTCGTTTGCCTTACAGAAGCTTTGTAATTTTATGAGTTCCCATTTGTCAATTCTTGATCTTAGAGCATAAGCTATTGGTGTTCTGTTCAGAAAATTTTCCCCTGTGCCCATGTGCTCAAGGCTCTTCCCCACTTTCTTTTCTATAAGTTTCAGTGTTTCAGATTTTATGTGGAGGTCCTTGATCCACTTACACTTGAGCTTTGTACAAGGAGATAGGGATACCCAAAAGATGGTCCAACATGTAATAAGGACACATACTCTACTATGTTCATAGCAGCTTTATTTATAATAGCCATAAACTGGAAACAACCCAGATGTTCCTCAACAGAAGAATGGATACAGAAAATGTGGTACATTTATACAATGGAGTACTACTCAGCTATTAAAAACAATGAATTTATGAAATTCTTAGGGAAATGGGTGGATCTGGAGAATATCATCCAGAGTGAAGTAACCTAATCACAAAAGAACACACATGGTATGCACTCTCTGATAAGTGGATATTAGTCCAGAAGATTATAATACACAAAGTACAATCCACAAACCATAAGAAACTCAAGAAGAAAGAAGACCAAAGTGTGGATACTTTGTGCCTTCTTAAAAGGGAGAACAAAATACCCACGGAAGGACTTGCAGAAACAAACTATGGAGCAGAGACTGAAGGAAGGACAATTCAGAGACTGCTCCACCTGAAATTCTTCCCATATTCAATCATCAAATCCAGACACTATTGTACATGACAGCAAATGCTGGCTAACAGGAGCCTGATATAGCTCTCTCCTGAGAGGCTCTGACAGTACCCGACTAATAGGGAAGTAGAGGCTCACAGCCATCCATTGGACTGAGCGCAAGGTCCCCAATGAAGGATCTAGAGAAAGGACCACAGGAGCTGAAGGGTTTGCAGCCCTTTAGGATGAACAACTATACGAACTAACTAGTACCCTCAGAGCTCCCAGGGACTAAACCACCAAACAAAGAGTACAGATGGTGGGACTAATGGCTCCAGCAGCATATGTAGTAAAGGATGGTCTAGTCAGTCATTAATGGGAGGTGAGGCCCTTGGCCCTGTGAGGGTTCTATGCCCCAGTGTAGGGGAATGCCAAGACCAGGAAGTGGGAGAGGGTAGGTTGGTGAGCAGGGGGAGTGGGAGGGAACAGGATTTTTTTTTTGTTTTTGTTTTTCATTTTATTTTATTTTTTTATTTTTTTCTTGGAGGGGAACTGAGACAGGAGATCATATAACATGTAAATAAAGAGAATATCTAATAAAAATATACAGATAAAAACAATTTAAAAAAAGCTATAAGTACAAAACAGCCTTTTGAGCTTAAAGCTATAAAATCCTCCAAAATCCTCCCTTAAAACAATATAGTCAGGTTCATTATAGCAACAACACCACTACTGACACCAATTTGTGATCTATTATGATTTCTATTCCTGTGACAAGCACTGCACCAAGTGAATTTTGGATAAAAGTGGCATTATTTTACTTTATATTTCAAGTTAACAGTCCCCACTCCTAAAGGAAGTCAAAGCAGGATGTCAAGAAGGTATAGAGTAAGGAAACAGTAAAATTTCTTACTGGTCCTCTCTCTGGTAAAATTGGAGTTCTCTCTCTCTTTCCCTCTTTCTCTCTCTCTCTTCCTCTTTCTCTCTCTCTCTTCCTCTTT
>JADRCD010244665.1:0-13829 GCA_019843815.1 Montemys delectorum | reverse complement strand
TAACCAGCAAACAGTACCTCCCATCCTCTCGCATCTTGCCACAGAGCCTTCTGCTCCTCACTAGTGATTCTTCATCCCCTCTACTCATTCCTGATGACTTTGCAATTCTTCACCAGAAATTTACCTCTGCTTTCTTCCAAAAGTTTGAGTTGAAGACTCAACTATCTTGGCTACTTTTTGTATTTTTTTTTATTTATTTTTAAGAGTTATATTTATTTAATATACAGCTGTATACAGACACACCAGAAGATGGCATCAGATCCCATAACAAATGCTTGTGTGAGCTATCCTGGGGTTGCTGGGAATTGAACTCTGGACGTCTGGAAGAGAAGTTAGTCCTCTTAACCCTGAGACATCTCTCCAACCCCTTCCTGGTTGTTTGTAATTTCTGACAACTACACTTTTCTTTCTGACTAGTTATTCAAATTACAGTAAAATTGTGTTTTTACGACCTTAAGCACACACAAAAATGCACTCATCCCACATCTAATCAAAAAATTTTAAATGAAAATAAACAATAACAAAAGCACATAAAATTTCCATTTTTTTCCGTGAAGGCAATATTGCTGTGACTATATTCATTACCTTATGAATATTCAATTATTTTAAAAGTCCTGTCTTTCTCTTTAAATCTTTCTCCTGGTATCCCTCGATGCCCTTTCACCCCTTTGGTAATTTGATGCAGCTGCTTCACTGGTGCCTAAGGCACATGCATCTTTTATTTCTGTTATGTTTTTGTGAATAATTTGTTCTATGTCATAAAGCATTCATGTTTCTGCTCTAGTTGTCATTCTCTTTATTGTCTCTCTGCCACATGTCAATCACTCCTTTTCTCTCCTGTTAAACTACCTGGAGTCCCTAGTAGTTAATTCTGAGCTACATTAGCTCATCCTCTCTGTTTCCCTGAGCCTTTATTCTTAAATGCTTTACCCAGTACTAAAAACTGCTATTCTAGACATTTTTCACATAAATTTCTTTGCATATAGTTAAATTGCCCCTCTATATAATATTATATATGTCATGGTGCTTCAACTCAAAGTAATGATTTCATACAATTATTTTATCCATTATTTTCTGGAGTATCGTCTCTGTAACCTTGACTTTACATAATTGTATTGGATGTGAACTAAAGAAATCTGAATACTTTTTTGAAAACTTTTCAGACAATTTACTAACATACTATTTATAGTATCAAGCGACAAGAGTGTTCACACTGGATCAAAACAGTGTCTGCAATTGCTTGTGTCTAGGGGGCAAGGGTACAACTCAGCCATAAGAGTTCTCTCCGATGTGTAATTTCCCCTCATCTAATACTACGAATCTCTAATGAATTTAAAAAAAACATTTTGTCAAAATAATCACAACTTTTCCCTTTCAAATATCTATTTGTTTACATTATGAGAACTTCTGTTCTCACCTTGCTCATCAAA
This sequence comes from Montemys delectorum, assembly GCA_019843815.1. Taxonomy (NCBI): domain Eukaryota; kingdom Metazoa; phylum Chordata; class Mammalia; order Rodentia; family Muridae; genus Montemys; species Montemys delectorum. The sequence continues at coordinate 12,399 of JADRCD010244665.1, read as the reverse complement.
GCAAATAAGCTGCAACAAAGAACGGAGAGACTGCTCCCTGCATGTTTGACTCTAAATACTACTACTGCCGACCTCATGTGTGCCCTGGATTTTGATTATATAATGAAGCTATGAAAGCAGGTTTTATTCTGACAAAATTAAAATCACAGAAGAACCGTGTGCAGAGATGCCTGTGATCCTGAGGTATCTGAAGCAGTAGATCCTGAGTATTTCCTAAAACCAACATTAATTAAAATGACTTCTTTCTTCCCAGGAACAAATCTTTGTTGTGTAAGTGCGCTTAACCTAGTGCAAGCATGTGTGTGCAAATGTAGCTGTCATTGGAAGAGACAAGAATCTAAACGGTCAGATGAGAAGTGCCGAAGCTTCTTCCACGGCACACATCTCTGCTTAGGTGATACACAGACTGACATAGAGTTCTTATTCAGGAGTTCTTATGGTGCATGGGGAAGCATTGCCTGAATCTTAAACTGAATCTTATGGGATGTGAATATATTCTCACTTAGAATTAGGTAAAAATGGTCATAGCATATCAGAGAGAAGTCAACAGAGGAGCCACTGCCTGGATAGCATGCTTTACATGGGGATTCTGACTCTCACGACTGTTCAATATTTAAAAGTACATGTCTATTTTCCTATTTCTTTAGAGATTTGATGTAAATACTAAAATTCCAATGCTCTTCACTCCTCTTCAGGTATTCATGGGTCTTCCATTCTTAGGTGTCTGTGTCTGGATTGGCAATCATGCATTGGAGAATCAGTGTCTGCTTGAGCCTATCTTCTTCACTTTCAGTCTGCCTTCGCAGCAGTGAGAATACAGTTCACATAGCCCCTCAGCAATGGCTCATGCCTTAGAAGCATCTTTTGGTCATTTGGATAGTTAATGACTGTAGCTTGCTGGCCCTGATGCTTGGAACAGAACATTCTAAGTGGTACTTCTTTTTCTTAAGGAATAATTGTTTCTTATTTTATTGTTGACATAATTTTCTTTACAAAACATTTTGCATAGTTTTACTAATAATTTTGAAACATTATATTTTGACAATAAAGACTTTAAAAGTATTACTCCAATTTATTAAGCCCCCAAGGACTGTCAAATTATCCAACTGAAAATTTAGAATTTTGTAGCTATCTTCAGAGGGCATCGGATCCCATTTATAGATGGTTGTGAGCCACCATATGGTTGCTGGGAATTGAACTCAGGACCTCTGGAAAAACAGTCAGTGCTCTTAACCACTAAGCCATCTCTCCAGCCCTGAAGATGACTTTTAGACTCTAAATAGGTAAGAAAATTGAGGGAAATTTTAGAGAGTATAAAACTGCTTTCTTTTGTGTTTAAAAACTGGTATGTACCCAGAAGATACTCCAACATGTGATAAGGACACATGCTCCACCATGTTCATAGCAGTCTTATTTATAATAGCCAGAAACTGGGAACAACTCAGATGTCCCTCAACAGAGGAATGGATACAGAAATTGTGGTACATCTACACAATGGAGTACTACTCAGCTATTAAAAACAATGAATTTATGAAATTCTTAGGGAAATGGATGGATCTGGAGAATATTATCCTGACGGAAGTAACCCAATCACAAAAAATACACATGGTATGCACTCTCTGATAAGTGGTTATTAACCCAGAAGTTCGGAATACAGGAAGAACAACCCACAAACCACAAGAAACTCAAGAAGGAAGACCAAAATGTGGACATTTCATTCCTTCTTAAAAGGGGGAACAAAACACCCACAGAAGGAGTTGCAGAGCCTAACTATGAAGCAGAGACTGAAGGAAGGACAAGCCAGCCTAATATAGCTATCTCCTGAGAGGCTCTAACAGTACCTGACTAACACAGATGTAGAGGCTCACAGTCATTTATTGAACTGAGAACAGGGTCCCCAATGAAGGAGTTAGAGAAAGGACCAAAGGAGCTGAAGGGTTTGCAGCCCCTTAGGATGAACAACAATATGAACTAACTAGTACCCCTCAGAGCTCCCAGGGACTCAACCATCAACCAAGGACTATACCAGGTGGGTGGGACTGATTGTTCTGGCAGCATGTGTTTAGCAGAGGATTGCAAAGCTGATCATCAATGGGAGGAGAGGCCCTTGGCCCTGTGAAGGTTCTGTGCCCCAGTATAGGGGAATGCCAGGGCCAATAAGTGAGAGAAGGTGGGGTGGCAAGCATGAGGAGGGGGGAGGCAACAGAGGTTTTTTCTTGTTGTTTTTGTTTGTTTGTTTGTTTGTTTTTTGGAGGGGAAACTGGAAAAGGAGAAATCATATGAAATGTAAATAAAGAAAATATCTAATTAAAAAAAAAACTGGTATATAAAGTTTGGCTAGTGTGTTGACCCAAAGTACGTATTCCATAGAATCAGAGATTATAATAAAGTGAATTTTAAAGTTCATCTAAATGTACCAGAAATAAGACAGTATATAGGTGAATTCGATATCACAATAGTAGCATGTCACTTTAAAGTGGAATAATGCTTATGATTTCGATGGCAGCAGAGAATGTGGCATTATGTTTCCAGTTCTTAATATAAGTTGCTATTTTAAAGACATAGGCATGCAAACCATAGAAATTATTAATAACAGGGAACCAAATGCCTGAGCTAGGCTTTTTATTCTTAATTTGATTTATATCTGTACTCTTCTTTACCAGAAAGGAATTAAAGCAGTTTACAAGAATAAATAAAATATGACAAAATACAACTTAGAATTGGAGGGAAAAAAGATAAATACTGTGGAAATAAAATAGAGCCTGAAGTATATCAAATTTTGTTCTGTTATAAAGCATCTTTATTGTTGATCCACACGTTGAAATTTAAGCTTTGAAATAATCAAGCAAAGAAATTAGTCTTTTTGTTTGTGTAACAAAAGATGTTTGAGATACACCCAGACTAGGATAAAGAAATAAATATAATGGATTAAGAGAGAGATTTTAACTGAAATTTCTATCAGAGAACAAATGTTCTCAATAGAAGCCTCATAATGAATCTGGGATGAAGAGTTAGGAGGAACACTGAAAGTGCAGGAACAGAATGGTCAGCGTTGAAAAGCCCCAGGCAATCCTTACATCATATAATGAAGGCAGAAAGCTAAGTATGAGAGAATACAAAATACATACAAAGTAACCCACAATATCATACTACTGGAAAAATTAAGTAGCCAAATGTTTAGCATATTAAAAGACATTATACAATGCAGAAAAATGTAAAGACAATGAAATGTTTCAAAGAGGAATAATTTATTTTTTTAAAATTAATAACTATTGATAATGAAAAATGACTGTCAACCAGGCCTGGTATTGCACAGCTGTAGTCCCAGCATTTGGGAGGCTGAGGCAGGACTGTGGGTTCCAGGCCAGCTTATGGTAAATGTACAACAAGGTACTTTATCAAAATGAAGCAAATTCTGAGGCAAACAAAATGTGTGCTCACCAAATTTTACCTAAAACATAGATAGGCATCAGAAAAAATCACACATATAGGGTGAATTCTCTTGCCATGCCGTTGCTTCATCTCTGCATGTGGGGTGGCAGTCAGCTGAGGAAAATGTGAAATAGTCCTCACTGTGCCCACACTTTCTCAGGCTGAAAGTCAGGAGGCCTGAGCTAAGTCAACAGCAGGCTTGGAGACCCTTCCTGTAAATCAGCCCTCTGGGTGATTTTCATGACCACTGGTTGATACCTAGTGGATCTCATTCCAGTCCTGCACAGTCAGCTACGACATGGAATACTCACTACTCATGGGAATGGTAACTGCAATAGAAACTGCAGCCGGTTGAAAGAGCTAAAGATCCAAACCCGGAGCAGAATGAAGAGGTGTTCTGTCAAGCAGCTGCAGAGTTGTGCATTTCTTCTCCTTGGTATGGCATAACTAGGCTTTAAAAATCACAAGTTTCTGTCATTAGGTGTCCCAAATTATTCTTGTCCTTATTGGATTAAACACAAAATATCCTAAAGAGGTAGACACACAATTTTGAAGAGAAATTGTACTGAACACCAGAAATGATAGAAAATGCTCAGTTGATTCCTGTTCCTAATTAAAAAAAAAAAATGCCCCAAGAAATACTTCAAATATGAAGAGTGCCAGTTTCAAAGGTGACTATGAAGAATTAAAAGTTAAATTCTACCTCTACAAACAGTAAATATATATTTAATATGTTAAATCTGGATGATTTAAAATGCAAGTTACTTGCATACAAAAATTATTTTTCTTTTTTCTTTTTGTTTTGTTTTTGTTTTTGTGGGGGGGGGTTAGATATTTTCTTTATTTACATGTCATATGATTTCTCCTTTCCCAGTTTCCCCTCCAAAACACAAACAAACAAACAAACAAACAAAAACAACAAGAACAAACCCCTATTGCCTCCCCCCTCCTCATGCTTGCCATCCCACCTTCTCCCACTTATTGGCCCTGGCACTCCCCTACACTGGGGCACAGAGCCTTCCAGGGCTGAGGTCCTCTCCTCCCATTGATGATTGAGTTTGCAATCCTCTACTATACACATGCTGCTAGAACAGTCAGTCCCACCATGTATAGTCCTTGGTTGGTGGTTGAGTCCCTGGGAGCTCTGAGGGGTACTAGTTAGTTCATATTGTTGTTCGTCCTAAGAGGTTGCAAACCCTTCAGCTCCTTTGGTCCTTTCTCTAACTCCTTCACTGGGTACCCTGTTCTCAGTTCAGTGGATGGCTGTGAGCCTCTACCTCTGTGTTAGTCAGGTACTGTCAGAGCCTCTCAGGAGATAGCTATATTAGGCTGGCTTGTCCTTCCTTCAGTCTCTGCTCCATAGTTAGGCTCTGCAACTCCTTCCGTGGGTATTTTGTTCCCCCTTTTAAGAAGGAATGAAATGTCTACATTTTGGTCTTTCTTCTTCTTGAGTTTCTTGTGGTTTGTGGGTTCTTCTTCCTGTATTCCGAACTTCTGGGCTAATAACCACTTATCAGAGAGTGCATACCATGTGTGTTCTTTTGTGAATGGGTTACTTCAGTCAGGATAATATTCTCCAGATCCGTCCATCTCCCTAAGAATTTCATAAATTCATTGTTTTTAATAGCTGAGTAGTACTCCATTGTGTAGATGTACCACAATTTCTGTATCCATTCCTCTCTTGAGGGACATCTGGGTTGTTTCCTGTTTCTGGGCTGGAGAGATGGCTCAGCCGTTAAAGGCTAGGCTCACAACCAAAAATTATATTTCTAATATTTAAATTTAGAGAAGATGAGAGAAAATACTGAAAACTGAAAGCAAACTAAAAATCTTGTGATGACAAACATAACTAATATAAATGTGATTAGGGATATGTAGACAAGTAGAAATTCTCATGGGAGAAAATATGTTTACAAGAAATAGTATACACAAAAGAAGTTCCCAGAGTTAAAAAAAATTAGGTCTTTGAACACAAATTTATGCCTGAATAATTACCAAATGAAAAATTTTAAACCTAGTATATACATAAACACTCATTATAGGCATAGTCCAGTAAATTTATAATTTAAAGAAAAAGAAAAATCCATAACAAATATAGAGTGAAAAAATGCACAATAAGGTGATATCTCTGTTGAGATATCTACAATGTGACATGTTAACAGGAGGTTAGTTTCAAGTAAAAGGTTTTAGAAAAATGTTATAATAATCCAAATGTTTCACCTACAGAGAATTATAATCTTGGCTTGTATTTTAGAATTCACGAATGTGAATTTTTGATTGACAGGTTAAATTTTTTTTCTTTCATTACACTGACTTTTTCATGCCTGGCCTTTCAATATATCTGATCCAAAGAGTCAGCTGTTAATTTTTCGGGATCTCATTAAATTATCAATGTGATGTTCCTGTTATTTCCAAGGCTATTGGTATCAGTGTGAATCTTTGCTTTTTGATCTGAGTTTTTTGAGCTTCTTTGGTGAATTAGGCATATCTGAGATGCTTACAAATATAGTCTTTCATACATTTCTGTATTCCCCTTTATGAATGTTCTCAATGTATCTGTGTTGGTGGGAATAATGCCTCATATTTCTTCAAGGGTATTTTCACATTTCGCAACTGTATTTTCTATTGTTTTCTTCAAATTGCACACTCCATCTTTCCTCAAGTGTGTTGTTTTTCCTTGTGACAACTTAAAAAACACTGTACTTTTCATCTAAATCACCAGATGTAAAAGCCTGAAATTGCCATTACTTCTTTCATCAAGTCTATCTGTTTACTGGCATCTCTACGGGCATCTGATCTTGCTTCAATTATTGAAAACAATCTTTAGTTTTTTAAAGCTGATTTATAATCACTCTTTTGAAACCCTTGTTTGATGAGCATACTATACAGACCTCTTGGTGTCCTCATTGGCTCTGTATTGGCTTGTGTATGAGTCACTGCTTGATGTCTTTGTGTGCCTCAAATCCTTTTATCTATAAATTGGACATTTGGAATGATAAAATGCACACTGGGTAATGTTCCCCTGCCCTCCCATCATGCCAATAGCTCAGTTGTGCTCAAGTGTTTGATGTCTGTATCGATAATTCAGTAAGTCATTTTCCCTACATTTGCAGCCTTTGAGGTCACTCTCCCGAGGATAAAGTTATGGCCCCAAGTGTGAATATTCAGCCATGCCTAAGTGACAAGGGGTTCTTCCAGCTTCAATTTTACAGTATATCTCTCTAATGTTCTTCTCTCTCATAGCCTATATTTTTCCTAGTATCATACCCAGCTATTGATATCCACTAAATGGTGACTGACTATTATTGTAGAGAGTATCTCAGGCCATAAATTGCTCCACTATTTATCCCAGTTAACAGCTCAGACTCTTTGTCAACATCAACATTTGTACAATTTCTGGGCCTTGATCCATCCCTACATGGTTTGTTTGTTTGTTTGTTTGTTTGTTTTTTATTTTATTTTAGCACTCTTTTCTTTGTATCTCTTTGTTTCATGTTTTCTTTTGTTATTCGGGGGCTACAAGCTTCTCCTCATTCTTTACTACCATCATCCCTTACTATTTTCTACAGCATTTGAATCATCTCCATGGCTTGGTCTGTATAAAATCAGACCCATTAGATGGAGCCATAGAGGTTTCTGTTCTTGTGTGTTGCATTGTTCAATGGGTAGAATGGATGGGTACTGTCTAGACAACAGTTGCTTCTTTGCCTAGGATAGCACACCTGACTGAGGAATACAGTTGCACTAGTCTACTTTTCTTGTATATCCATCTTAAGGGAAACATAGACCAATATTTTGTGGAGCTTGGAATATTAATATTGAATTTGGTGTATAACATCTACCCAGTGTTAAGGGCCTGGACCTGCCTGAACTGGGCTAGGATACGTGAGGGCATTGAACCTCATCTTAGTAACACTTGTGTAGAGTTTCTAACACACTTATCCTGAGGATTTAAGAATCAAATTTTAACATAAACAGTGTAGCCTCTCACTTTCCTTAATTAGCTTCAATATATCATCTTAAGTGACATGTTCGGCATTTGTGTTACTTCCTTTTCCCAACTTCCAGAGACTTTAAATAGTTTAGTTTAGGCTGAAAGAATTCTCCCATGTGAGATTGGCTTGTTCAGAAGAAGGTTCAAATGTATTTTTACAGCATATTACTCAAAAATGACTTAAAATTTACACAAATATGTTTTTTACATACTTGAACATACATGTATTCCCACTGATATGAGCATACAGGCATTCTGACAGTCAGAGTCATGTTACTGACATCATTTATAAATGTCAGGGCTAGCAAAGAGAAATGTGTGTAGATAAAGGTAAATTTTCAATAAATTGTTTATTTTATTCATCAGTATCTTTTAAAAGATTTGGAAAAATACTACTGATTTGGAGAAAATATATTCAAATGGTATATCTAAAGGGGATTTATATTTGAAATGTATGAGTAATTTCTATGAGGATATAACTCCAATTATAACCAACAAAATAATAGGAAGCACTCTCTTCAAATGTGGGCAAAGAGTTGGGATAGATACATCTCCACAGAAGATATGCATATAACCAACAAATAACATCACATTGTCATTGATCCGCAGAAAATCAGTCCCATCTACACTGAGCTGTCACTTTGTACCCATTTGGATGACCACTGCCTGAAAAACAGTGTTTCCAAGGACATTGGAAAATTAAAGCCCCTTTCTACTATTAATAAGAAAATAATATAGTGCCATTGGGTGTTGAAAACAATTGGTAGTTCTTACAAAAAATTAAAATAAAGTTGTTATATGATCTAGCAAAATTCCACTTCTGGGTATATACCTAATTTATGTATTTATATAAATTTATATATAATTTAAATTATGGTTTCAGAGAGTTATCTTTGCCTCCATAATCATTTCGACATTATTCACATAACTCAAAATGTATAAATAAGCCATGTACACATGAACACAGGATTTGGCAAAACTAATGTGGTACTTTCATTCAATGGAATATTATTCAGCTTCCTGGGAGAAAGAATTCTGACACATTTTACAATATTGGTGTTATTTGATGGCTGTTTGCTACATGAAAAGATCCAATTACAGTTAAAAATTGAATGGTTCTATGTAAATGAATTACTTTCAGTAGTCAAATTGATGGAAACATAGTAGATTGCCAGGGAACGTGAGGTTTTCTTTAGTGATGATACGGTTAGGCTATGCTGGGTTCTATGAATACAGAGTTCTTACGTATATCTACATAGTGTGGATGTAGCACTACTCCAATGTTTGTTTAAAGTTGTTCAGTTACTAAACTTGAAGTTACATGTACTTGACAACAATTAGATAAAACACCATTATTGATAAAGAAAGACTAGAGTTGGAATAATTTGATAAAAGACTTGTTGGTGGAAAAAACTTATTCATGCACCTTTAAGTTTTCCCAAAAGCAGGGTACAAATCCAATATATTTCTGATTCAGAAGCAAAACAACTTACAAGCAGGTGATAGAAGGAATGTGAGGAGAATCCACACAGTCTGGAACTGTCTTTGCTGATGAAGCTTCAGGTGTAAGGCTTTCCAAGTTAGCGAGCTACTATTGACCCGACTGTAGAAAAGAACACAACACACTCCTTTTGTAATTTGCTTTAAAAATGAAGTAAGATTTTCAGGAAAACCAGATACATGAAAATGACAAAGTTACACATTTCACATAAAAATATGCAGTGTGTTAAGCAATTGTGTATTTGGACCTACAATAATTAAAATACATGTTCAAGCATCTAGCATTTGGATGGAAAAATGAACATCTTTAAATACCAACTTAACATAGAAGACCAAGATGTCACTAGTTAAAGAGTGTGCACACGTCATAAGACGTAAATGATGATCCTGATATTAGTCTAACTAGAAGCACAGAAGCAAGCTTTACATATGCCATAATCCTCTTTTTAAATACTAATAGAAGCAGAGCCTAGAGGAAAACTTGGAAAGGAAGGAGTAATTTTCATAAATCTGCCAAATATTAAGCATAATCATTTCTGAGCCCCATGATTAACAGGGAGACACACTTTCTTTGATGCATCTTTGCACATTTCCTAAATCTTGTATAGTACATACTTAAATCTTTAATAATTAAAGAAATAAACATTTTGTGAAAACAGCCATGCATGTTTTAGACCACACAAGCATTTTAGTGAATTTCACTAATGAGTTGGTTGCTTGATCGTTCCTTTTCTTTCTTCTGAGTGTCGACTCTGCCTGGGCATTTCATCTCGATTGCTGTGACGTGACCTCCTTCAGGCACCTCTGTTCTGTTCATTAGAGGAAGCTTGTGTGGAGGATGAGACACAAGCCCAAACATTTATTTCTTCTGCTTCTTTCTGTCTCCAAGCTGCTCTGGCTCTTACAGGTCACAGAACGCTCTAAGAGCCTCCAACACTTCAGCTCTGGGGGCCAGAGTTTAACTGGACTCAGCAGGAGGTTCAAGGGGGCTATCTCAGCCTTTGAATAATTCCACTCCACTTGCCACCCCTTTGCCTGCAATTTCACCTCATCTTCTATGCTTCCATTTTTTAAAACCTTTACCATATGCTCAACATATTTAACAATAGATATGCTTAACATATCTAACATGACTTTTTAAATGTACATCCTTAAAGACCATAGGAAGTATACTAGGTCCTACTACTTCAACACAAAATGTATCTGCAAAAAGCACTCTTCAGAATTCTCTGATAGTTTAGACTTTTTATTGCAGAAATTAATGAGCTCCATTATGACATGCTCACACATGTACACTGGATACGTTTTTAACATCTGCAATGCCCCCACCCCTCCCTGCCGTTACATTTCTTGTCTCTATTGCCCAATCAAGCTGGTCCTCTTTGTATTCTCAGGTAGTTCGGATGTCTTTTTTGTATGTTTGTTTGTTTGGTTTTATGTTTTTGTTGTTGTCCTTCTGGTCTGAATTCCATGTGTGAGAGAAAGACGTAATATTTGACTTCATGAATTTGGCTTATTTCTTGATAATGTTCACATAATAATGGACACAGTGGAGTCCAGCAGCAGCACCATCTTCCTGAGGAACGAACCCCTATGAAATAACAGGAAGGACATCTGCCCTCTCTGCTTAGACACCTGCCAGGGAACTGTTTTTCTGTCACTTCGAATTTTACTCAGTAATCCCAGGTTTTTAAAGGTAAATGCAGGAATCAGAGAGAGAATAAGAGTGAAAAACCTTAAAATCCCACATGAAATAATTTATAAAGCTATAAAGTGTTCCTAGACAAATGCAGCTACTTGAAGGGGAAGGAAGAAAAGACCCTCTTAGCATAAATTCAAAATCAATGTTAAATAGCATCTCCTTTTAGGTTCGATCTGTCTGGAGCATCGTAACTGCTTATCTACACATCTTATTATATGTTGCAGCTGTCCACATAACCACTGTGTGTGCTGATTCTTAGTCATTTCAAAGGCTTATAGTATTATTAATGCTAACAGCGGTGTAGTGGGATTGTACTTTATAATATCTCACTAGTTACCTTCCTACTTTCACGTTTTTTTTTCTAAATTTTATACAAAAAAGAAAATATGCAGTAAATTCTGAATTGTTTCACTTGGCACCAAGGATGGCCAGCAACAGAACCTCTTTCTCTAATTGAACTTACATAAAGTGCCATCAGCAAGTGTCTGTCTGATTTGATTTCCATTAGAGAACTAGTTTCCTGCCACATTGTATTTTACCCATTAAGAGCCATGAGATATTATTTTTCTTTAATAAACTTAATTTGTCTTAAAATGACAAGAGCAAAAGTATACAAATTAATGGGATATCATACAATATTTCAATACATCAGTTGTATCAGGTTTAAATTGAATTAACCATAAAACTATCACCTGGATGCTTTATCACTTCTTTATGGTGAAATATTTAAACTCCAGACATTTGAAATATCATTTTCTTCATTTACACTAGAATCATGCTCCTGGCTAAACTATAATCTCACTTCTGCTGATTAATTTCTCTTCATCTCCTGTCATCACATTCTCTCAAACCTTTGAGAGCTATTCTGTCTTCAACCTCACATGACTTTTATAAACCCAACTGAGTGAGATCATGTGACACTTGTGTCTCTCTGCCTGGTTCATTTCATTGAGCGCAATGGTCTTCGTGTCCTGTCTCAAATGACAGATCTGATTACTTTCTCTACTGCTTACAAATAATGTGCATGCACACACTGTTTGGGACATCTGAAGAGGAAATTTGCATATTACATTTTCGTTATCCAATTACCATCTTTTTTTGTTGTTGCTGCTTCTTGGCTGCTGTGAAGAGTACTAAAGTAAGCAAGATGTTGCCAGTGTCTCTAGAACATTTACATTGTGTGATTGCAACTGGGGTTATGAGATGACTTGATGGCTCCGATTTCAATGTTCTAAGGGAGCTTGGTGGTAGTTCCCATGATGGTTGCCCTAATATACATTCCTGCAAGCATTGCACATTGATCTCCTTCCCCCGTTTTGCATTCTTGTCCTCACATATTAATTGTAGTCCTTTTGATAATAGCCGTTGACAGATTAAGTTACAAAGGCCCCTTCAGTGTGCATACATTAAAGCACTTGTAAAAGGGACTTCTCATAGCAAGAGGCCTGTCTCCCTTCATATCCTGTGAAGAGAGAGGCCTTGGAAGCAAGGCCTGAGTCTGCAGCACACTCTGAACCTGCTGACACTTGAGTCACGTCTTTCCAGCTTCTATCATGTCTCATCCATCGTGCTTTTATTTACATTTCCCTGATGATTAGTGATTCTGAATATTGTATTTGTTTGTTTGTGTGTTTGTTTGTGTGTTTGTTTCGACACAGGGTTTCTCTGTGTAGCACTGAATGTCTTGGAACTCACTCTGTCGACAGCCTGTTATCAGACTCAGCCTGCCTCTGCCTCTGCCTCTGCCTCTGCCTCTGCCTCTGCCTCTGCC
>JADRCD010244663.1:0-13837 GCA_019843815.1 Montemys delectorum | reverse complement strand
TAACCAGCAAACAGTACCTCCCATCCTCTCGCATCTTGCCACAGAGCTTTCTGCTCCTCACTAGTGATTCTTCATCCCCTCTACTCATTCCTGATGACTTTGCAATTCTTCACCAGAAATTTACCTCTGCTTTCTTCCAAAAGTTTGAGTTGAAGACTCAACTATCTTGGCTACTTTTTGTATTTTTTTTTATTTATTTTTAAGAGTTATATTTATTTAATATACAGCTGTATACAGACACACCAGAAGATGGCATCAGATCCCATAACAAATGCTTGTGTGAGCTATCCTGGGGTTGCTGGGAATTGAACTCTGGACCTCTGGAAGAGAAGTTAGTCCTCTTAACCCTGAGACATCTCTCCAACCCCTTCCTGGTTGTTTGTAATTTCTGACAACTACACTTTTCTTTCTGACTAGTTATTCAAATTACAGTAAAATTGTGTTTTTACAACCTTAAGCACACACAAAAATGCACTCATCCCACATCTAATCAAAAAATTTTAAATGAAAATAAACAATAACAAAAGCACATAAAATTTCCATTTTTTTCCGTGAAGGCAATATTGCTGTGACTATATTCATTACCTTATGAATATTCAATTATTTTAAAAGTCCTGTCTTTCTCTTTAAATCTTTCTCCTGGTATCCCTCGATGCCCTTTCACCCCTTTGGTAATTTGATGCAGCTGCTTCACTGGTGCCTAAGGCACATGCATCTTTTATTTCTGTTATGTTTTTGTGAATAATTTGTTCTATGTCATAAAGCATTCATGTTTCTGCTCTAGTTGTCATTCTCTTTATTGTCTCTCTGCCACATGTCAATCACTCCTTTTCTCTCCTGTTAAACTACCTGGAGTCCCTAGTAGTTAATTCTGAGCTACATTAGCTCATCCTCTCTGTTTCCCTGAGCCTTTATTCTTAAATGCTTTACCCAGTACTAAAAACTGCTATTCTAGACATTTTTCACATAAATTTCTTTGCATATAGTTAAATTGCCCCTCTATATAATATTATATATGTCATGGTGCTTCAACTCAAAGTAATGATTTCATACAATTATTTTATCCATTATTTTCTGGAGTATCGTCTCTGTAACCTTGACTTTACATAATTGTATTGGATGTGAACTAAAGAAATCTGAATACTTTTTTGAAAACTTTTCAGACAATTTACTAACATACTATTTATAGTATCAAGCGACAAGAGTGTTCACATTGGATCAAAACAGTGTCTGCAATTGCTTGTGTCTAGGGGGCAAGGGTACAACTCAGCCATAAGAGTTCTCTCCGATGTGTAATTTCCCCTCATCTAATACTACGAATCTCTAATGAATTTAAAAAAAACATCTTGTCAAAATAATCACAACTTTTCCCTTTCAAATATCTATTTGTTTACATTATGAGAACTTCTGTTCTCACCTTGCTCATCAAAGCAAATAAGCTGCAACAAAGAACGGAGAGACTGCTCCCTGCATGTTTGACTCTAAATACTACTACTGCCGACCTCATGTGTGCCCTGGATTTTGATTATATAATGAAGCTATGAAAGCAGGTTTTATTCTGACAAAATTAAAATCACAGAAGAACCGTGTGCAGAGATGCCTGTGATCCTGAGGTATCTGAAGCAGTAGATCCTGAGTATTTCCTAAAACCAACATTAATTAAAATGACTTCTTTCTTCCCAGGAACAAATCTTTGTTATGTAAGTGCGCTTAACCTAGTGCAAGCATGTGTGTGCAAATGTAGCTGTCATTGGAAGACACAAGAATCTAAACGGTCAGATGAGAAGTGCCGAAGCTTCTTCCACGGCACACATCTCTGCTTAGGTGATACACAGACTGACATAGAGTTCTTATTCAGGAGTTCTTATGGTGCATGGGGAAGCATTGCCTGAATCTTAAACTGAATCTTATGGGATGTGAATATATTCTCACTTAGAATTAGGTAAAAATGGTCATAGCATATCAGAGAGAAGTCAACAGAGGAGCCACTGCCTGGATAGCATGCTTTACATGGGGATTCTGACTCTCACGACTGTTCAATATTTAAAAGTACATGTCTATTTTCCTATTTCTTTAGAGATTTGATGTAAATACTAAAATTCCAATGCTCTTCACTCCTCTTCAGGTATTCATGGGTCTTCCATTCTTAGGTGTCTGTGTCTGGATTGGCAATCATGCATTGGAGAATCAGTGTCTGCTTGAGCCTATCTTCTTCACTTTCAGTCTGCCTTCGCAGCAGTGAGAATACAGTTCACATAGCCCCTCAGCAATGGCTCATGCCTTAGAAGCATCTTTTGGTCATTTGGATAGTTAATGACTGTAGCTTGCTGGCCCTGATGCTTGGAACAGAACATTCTGAGTGGTACTTCTTTTTCTTAAGGAATAATTGTTTCTTATTTTATTGTTGACATAATTTTCTTTACAAAATATTTTGCATAGTTTTACTAATAATTTTGAAACATTATATTTTGACAATAAAGACTTTAAAAGTATTACTCCAATTTATTAAGCCCCCAAGGACTGTCAAATTATCCAACTGAAAATTTAGAATTTTGTAGCTATCTTCAGAGGGCATCGGATCCCATTTATAGATGGTTGTGAGCCACCATATGGTTGCTGGGAATTGAACTCAGGACCTCTGGAAAGACAGTCAGTGCTCTTAACCACTAAGCCATCTCTCCAGCCCTGAAGATGACTTTTAGACTCTAAATAGGTAAGAAAATTGAGGGAAATTTTAGAGAGTATAAAACTGCTTTCTTTTGTGTTTAAAAACTGGTATGTACCCAGAAGATACTCCAACATGTGATAAGGACACATGCTCCACCATGTTCATAGCAGTCTTATTTATAATAGCCAGAAACTGGGAACAACTCAGATGTCCCTCAACAGAGGAATGGATACAGAAATTGTGGTACATCTACACAATGGAGTACTACTCAGCTATTAAAAACAATGAATTTATGAAATTCTTAGGGAAATGGATGGATCTGGAGAATATTATTCTGACGGAAGTAACCCAATCACAAAAAAATACACATGGTATGCACTCTCTGATAAGTGGTTATTAACCCAGAAGTTCGGAATACAGGAAGAACAACCCACAAACCACAAGAAACTCAAGAAGGAAGACCAAAATGTGGACATTTCATTCCTTCTTAAAAGGGGGAACAAAACACCCACAGAAGGAGTTGCAGAGCCTAACTATGAAGCAGAGACTGAAGGAAGGACAAGCCAGCCTAATATAGCTATCTCCTGAGAGGCTCTAACAGTACCTGACTAACACAGATGTAGAGGCTCACAGTCATTTATTGAACTGAGAACAGGGTCCCCAATGAAGGAGTTAGAGAAAGGACCAAAGGAGCTGAAGGGTTTGCAGCCCCTTAGGATGAACAACAATATGAACTAACTAGTACCCCTCAGAGCTCCCAGGGACTCAACCATCAACCAAGGACTATACCAGGTGGGTGGGACTGATTGTTCTGGCAGCATGTGTTTAGCAGAGGATTGCAAAGCTGATCATCAATGGGAGGAGAGGCCCTTGGCCCTGTGAAGGTTCTGTGCCCCAGTATAGGGGAATGCCAGGGCCAATAAGTGAGAGAAGGTGGGGTGGCAAGCATGAGGAGGGGGGAGGCAACAGAGGTTTTTTTCTTGTTGTTTTTGTTTGTTTGTTTGTTTGTTTTTTGGAGGGGAAACTGGAAAAGGAGAAATCATATGAAATGTAAATAAAGAAAATATCTAATTAAAAAAAAAAACTGGTATATAAAGTTTGGCTAGTGTGTTGACCCAAAGTACGTATTCCATAGAATCAGAGATTATAATAAAGTGAATTTTAAAGTTCATCTAAATGTATCAGAAATAAGACAGTATATAGGTGAATTCGATATCACAATAGTAGCATGTCACTTTAAAGTGGAATAATGCTTATGATTTCGATGGCAGCAGAGAATGTGGCATTATGTTTCCAGTTCTTAATATAAGTTGCTATTTTAAAGACATAGGCATGCAAACCATAGAAATTATTAATAACAGGGAACCAAATGCCTGAGCTAGGCTTTTTATTCTTAATTTGATTTATATCTGTACTCTTCTTTACCAGAAAGGAATTAAAGCAGTTTACAAGAATAAATAAAATATGACAAAATACAACTTAGAATTGGAGGGAAAAAAGATAAATACTGTGGAAATAAAATAGAGCCTGAAGTATATCAAATTTTGTTCTGTTATAAAGCATCTTTATTGTTGATCCACACGTTGAAATTTAAGCTTTGAAATAATCAAGCAAAGAAATTAGTCTTTTTGTTTGTGTAACAAAAGATGTTTGAGATACACCCAGACTAGGATAAAGAAATAAATATAATGGATTAAGAGAGAGATTTTAACTGAAATTTCTATCAGAGAACAAATGTTCTCAATAGAAGCCTCATAATGAATCTGGGATGAAGAGTTAGGAGGAACACTGAAAGTGCAGGAACAGAATGGTCAGCGTTGAAAAGCCCCAGGCAATCCTTACATCATATAATGAAGGCAGAAAGCTAAGTATGAGAGAATACAAAATACATACAAAGTAACCCACAATATCATACTACTGGAAAAATTAAGTAGCCAAATGTTTAGCATATTAAAAGACATTATACAATGCAGAAAAATGTAAAGACAATGAAATGTTTCAAAGAGGAATAATTTATTTTTTTAAAATTAATAACTATTGATAATGAAAAATGACTGTCAGCCAGGCCTGGTATTGCACAGCTGTAGTCCCAGCATTTGGGAGGCTGAGGCAGGACTGTGGGTTCCAGACCAGCTTATGGTAAATGTACAACAAGGTACTTTATCAAAATGAAGCAAATTCTGAGGCAAACAAAATGTGTGCTCACCAAATTTTACCTAAAACATAGATAGGCATCAGAAAAAATCACACATATAGGGTGAATTCTCTTGCCATGCCATTGCTTCATCTCTGCATGTGGGGTGGCAGTCAGCTGAGGAAAATGTGAAATAGTCCTCACTGTGCCCACACTTTCTCAGGCTGAAAGTCAGGAGGCCTGAGCTAAGTCAACAGCAGGCTTGGAGACCCTTCCTGTAAATCAGCCCTCTGGGTGATTTTCATGACCACTGGTTGATACCTAGTGGATCTCATTCCAGTCCTGCACAGTCAGCTACGACATGGAATACTCACTACTCATGGGAATGGTAACTGCAATAGAAACTGCAGCCGGTTGAAAGAGCTAAAGATCCAAACCCGGAGCAGAATGAAGAGGTGTTCTGTCAAGCAGCTGCAGAGTTGTGCATTTCTTCTCCTTGGTATGGCATAACTAGGCTTTAAAAATCACAAGTTTCTGTCATTAGGTGTCCCAAATTATTCTTGTCCTTATTGGATTAAACACAAAATATCCTAAAGAGGTAGACACACAATTTTGAAGAGAAATTGTACTGAACACCAGAAATGATAGAAAATGCTCAGTTGATTCCTGTTCCTAATTAAAAAAAAAAATGCCCCAAGAAATACTTCAAATATGAAGAGTGCCAGTTTCAAAGGTGACTATGAAGAATTAAAAGTTAAATTCTACCTCTACAAACAGTAAATATATATTTAATATGTTAAATCTGGATGATTTAAAATGCAAGTTACTTGCATACAAAAATTATTTTTCTTTTTTCTTTTTGTTTTGTTTTTGTTTTTGTGGGGGGGGTTAGATATTTTCTTTATTTACAGGTCATATGATTTCTCCTTTCCCAGTTTCCCCTCCAAAACACAAACAAACAAACAAACAAACAAACAAAAACAACAAGAACAAACCCCTATTGCCTCCCCCCTCCTCATGCTTGCCACCCCACCTTCTCCCACTTATTGGCCCTGGCACTCCCCTACACTGGGGCACAGAGCCTTCCAGGGCTGAGGTCCTCTCCTCCCATTGATGATTGAGTTTGCAATCCTCTACTATACACATGCTGCTAGAACAGTCAGTCCCACCATGTATAGTCCTTGGTTGGTGGTTGAGTCCCTGGGAGCTCTGAGGGGTACTAGTTAGTTCATATTGTTGTTCGTCCTAAGAGGTTGCAAACCCTTCAGCTCCTTTGGTCCTTTCTCTAACTCCTTCACTGGGTACCCTGTTCTCAGTTCAGTGGATGGCTGTGAGCCTCTACCTCTGTGTTAGTCAGGTACTGTCAGAGCCTCTCAGGAGATAGCTATATTAGGCTGGCTTGTCCTTCCTTCAGTCTCTGCTCCATAGTTAGGCTCTGCAACTCCTTCCGTGGGTATTTTGTTCCCCCTTTTAAGAAGGAATGAAATGTCTACATTTTGGTCTTTCTTCTTCTTGACTTTCTTGTGGTTTGTGGGTTCTTCTTCCTGTATTCCGAACTTCTGGGCTAATAACCACTTATCAGAGAGTGCATACCATGTGTGTTCTTTTGTGAATGGGTTACTTCAGTCAGGATAATATTCTCCAGATCCGTCCATCTCCCTAAGAATTTCATAAATTCATTGTTTTTAATAGCTGAGTAGTACTCCATTGTGTAGATGTACCACAATTTCTGTATCCATTCCTCTCTTGAGGGACATCTGGGTTGTTTCCTGTTTCTGGGCTGGAGAGATGGCTCAGCCGTTAAAGGCTAGGCTCACAACCAAAAATTATATTTCTAATATTTAAATTTAGAGAAGATGAGAGAAAATACTGAAAACTGAAAGCAAACTAAAAATCTTGTGATGACAAACATAACTAATATAAATGTGATTAGGGATATGTAGACAAGTAGAAATTCTCATGGGAGAAAATATGTTTACAAGAAATAGTATACACAAAAGAAGTTCCCAGAGTTAAAAAAAATTAGGTCTTTGAACACAAATTTATGCCTGAATAATTACCAAATGAAAAATTTTAAACCTAGTATATACATAAACACTCATTATAGGCATAGTCCAGTAAATTTATAATTTAAAGAAAAAGAAAAATCCATAACAAATATAGAGTGAAAAAATGCACAATAAGGTGATATCTCTGTTGAGATATCTACAATGTGACATGTTAACAGGAGGTTAGTTTCAAGTAAAAGGTTTTAGAAAAATGTTATAATAATCCAAATGTTTCACCTACAGAGAATTATAATCTTGGCTTGTATTTTAGAATTCACGAATGTGAATTTTTGATTGACAGGTTAAATTTTTTTTCTTTCATTACACTGACTTTTTCATGCCTGGCCTTTCAATATATCTGATCCAAAGAGTCAGCTGTTAATTTTTCGGGATCTCATTAAATTATCAATGTGATGTTCCTGTTATTTCCAAGGCTATTGGTATCAGTGTGAATCTTTGCTTTTTGATCTGAGTTTTTTGAGCTTCTTTGGTGAATTAGGCATATCTGAGATGCTTACAAATATAGTCTTTCATACATTTCTGTATTCCCCTTTATGAATGTTCTCAATGTATCTGTGTTGGTGGGAATAATGCCTCATATTTCTTCAAGGGTATTTTCACATTTCGCAACTGTATTTTCTATTGTTTTCTTCAAATTGCACACTCCATCTTTCCTCAAGTGTGTTGTTTTTCCTTGTGACAACTTAAAAAACACTGTACTTTTCATCTAAATCACCAGATGTAAAAGCCTGAAATTGCCATTACTTCTTTCATCAAGTCTATCTGTTTACTGGCATCTCTACGGGCATCTGATCTTGCTTCAATTATTGAAAACAATCTTTAGTTTTTTAAAGCTGATTTATAATCACTCTTTTGAAACCCTTGTTTGATGAGCATACTATGCAGACCTCTTGGTGTCCTCATTGGCTCTGTATTGGCTTGTGTATGAGTCACTGCTTGATGTCTTTGTGTGCCTCAAATCCTTTTATCTATAAATTGGACATTTGGAATGATAAAATGCACACTGGGTAATGTTCCCCTGCCCTCCCATCATGCCAATAGCTCAGTTGTGCTCAAGTGTTTGATGTCTGTATCGATAATTCAGTAAGTCATTTTCCCTACATTTGCAGCCTTTGAGGTCACTCTCCCGAGGATAAAGTTATGGCCCCAAGTGTGAATATTCAGCCATGCCTAAGTGACAAGGGGTTCTTCCAGCTTCAATTTTACAGTATATCTCTCTAATGTTCTTCTCTCTCATAGCCTATATTTTTCCTAGTATCATACCCAGCTATTGATATCCACTAAATGGTGACTGACTATTATTGTAGAGAGTATCTCAGGCCATAAATTGCTCCACTATTTATCCCAGTTAACAGCTCAGACTCTTTGTCAACATCAACATTTGTACAATTTCTGGGCCTTGATCCATCCCTACATGGTTTGTTTGTTTGTTTGTTTGTTTTTTATTTTATTTTAGCACTCTTTTCTTTGTATCTCTTTGTTTCATGTTTTCTTTTGTTATTCGGGGGCTACAAGCTTCTCCTCATTCTTTACTACCATCATCCCTTACTATTTTCTACAGCATTTGAATCATCTCCATGGCTTGGTCTGTATAAAATCAGACCCATTAGATGGAGCCATAGAGGTTTCTGTTCTTGTGTGTTGCATTGTTCAATGGGTAGAATGGATGGGTACTGTCTAGACAACAGTTGCTTCTTTGCCTAGGATAGCACACCTGACTGAGGAATACAGTTGCACTAGTCTACTTTTCTTGTATATCCATCTTAAGGGAAACATAGACCAATATTTTGTGGAGCTTGGAATATTAATATTGAATTTGGTGTATAACATCTACCCAGTGTTAAGGGCCTGGACCTGCCTGAACTGGGCTAGGATACGTGAGGGCATTGAACCTCATCTTAGTAACACTTGTGTAGAGTTTCTAACACACTTATCCTGAGGATTTAAGAATCAAATTTTAACATGAACAGTGTAGCCTCTCACTTTCCTTAATTAGCTTCAATATATCATCTTAAGTGACATGTTCGGCATTTGTGTTACTTCCTTTTCCCAACTTCCAGAGACTTTAAATAGTTTAGTTTAGGCTGAAAGAATTCTCCCATGTGAGATTGGCTTGTTCAGAAGAAGGTTCAAATGTATTTTTACAGCATATTACTCAAAAATGACTTAAAATTTACACAAATATGTTTTTTACATACTTGAACATACATGTATTCCCACTGATATGAGCATACAGGCATTCTGACAGTCAGAGTCATGTTACTGACATCATTTATAAATGTCAGGGCTAGCAAAGAGAAATGTGTGTAGATAAAGGTAAATTTTCAATAAATTGTTTATTTTATTCATCAGTATCTTTTAAAAGATTTGGAAAAATACTACTGATTTGGAGAAAATATATTCAAATGGTATATCTAAAGGGGATTTATATTTGAAATGTATGAGTAATTTCTATGAGGATATAACTCCAATTATAACCAACAAAATAATAGGAAGCACTCTCTTCAAATGTGGGCAAAGAGTTGGGATAGATACATCTCCACAGAAGATATGCATATAACCAACAAATAACATCACATTGTCATTGATCCGCAGAAAATCAGTCCCATCTACACTGAGCTGTCACTTTGTACCCATTTGGATGACCACTGCCTGAAAAACAGTGTTTCCAAGGACATTGGAAAATTAAAGCCCCTTTCTACTATTAATAAGAAAATAATATAGTGCCATTGGGTGTTGAAAACAATTGGTAGTTCTTACAAAAAATTAAAATAAAGTTGTTATATGATCTAGCAAAATTCCACTTCTGGGTATATACCTAATTTATGTATTTATATAAATTTATATATAATTTAAATTATGGTTTCAGAGAGTTATCTTTGCCTCCATAATCATTTCGACATTATTCACATAACTCAAAATGTATAAATAAGCCATGTACACATGAACACAGGATTTGGCAAAACTAATGTGGTACTTTCATTCAATGGAATATTATTCAGCTTCCTGGGAGAAAGAATTCTGACACATTTTACAATATTGGTGTTATTTGATGGCTGTTTGCTACATGAAAAGATCCAATTACAGTTAAAAATTGAATGGTTCTATGTAAATGAATTACTTTCAGTAGTCAAATTGATGGAAACATAGTAGATTGCCAGGGAACGTGAGGTTTTCTTTAGTGATGATACGGTTAGGCTATGCTGGGTTCTATGAATACAGAGTTCTTACGTATATCTACATAGTGTGGATGTAGCACTACTCCAATGTTTGTTTAAAGTTGTTCAGTTACTAAACTTGAAGTTACATGTACTTGACAACAATTAGATAAAACACCATTATTGATAAAGAAAGACTAGAGTTGGAATAATTTGATAAAAGACTTGTTGGTGGAAAAAACTTATTCATGCACCTTTAAGTTTTCCCAAAAGCAGGGTACAAATCCAATATATTTCTGATTCAGAAGCAAAACAACTTACAAGCAGGTGATAGAAGGAATGTGAGGAGAATCCACACAGTCTGGAACTGTCTTTGCTGATGAAGCTTCAGGTGTAAGGCTTTCCAAGTTAGCGAGCTACTATTGACCCGACTGTAGAAAAGAACACAACACACTCCTTTTGTAATTTGCTTTAAAAATGAAGTAAGATTTTCAGGAAAACCAGATACATGAAAATGACAAAGTTACACATTTCACATAAAAATATGCAGTGTGTTAAGCAATTGTGTATTTGGACCTACAATAATTAAAATACATGTTCAAGCATCTAGCATTTGGATGGAAAAATGAACATCTTTAAATACCAACTTAACATAGAAGACCAAGATGTCACTAGTTAAAGAGCCACACTTGTGCACATGTCATAAGACGTAAATGATGATCCTGATATTAGTCTAACTAGAAGCACAGAAGCAAGCTTTACATATGCCATAATCCTCTTTTTAAATACTAATAGAAGCAGAGCCTAGAGGAAAACTTGGAAAGGAAGGAGTAATTTTCATAAATCTGCCAAATATTAAGCATAATCATTTCTGAGCCCCATGATTAACAGGGAGACACACTTTCTTTGATGCATCTTTGCACATTTCCTAAATCTTGTATAGTACATACTTAAATCTTTAATAATTAAAGAAATAAACATTTTGTGAAAACAGCCATGCATGTTTTAGACCACACAAGCATTTTAGTGAATTTCACTAATGAGTTGGTTGCTTGATCGTTCCTTTTCTTTCTTCTGAGTGTCGACTCTGCCTGGGCATTTCATCTCGATTGCTGTGACGTGACCTCCTTCAGGCACCTCTGTTCTGTTCATTAGAGGAAGCTTGTGTGGAGGATGAGACACAAGCCCAAACATTTATTTCTTCTGCTTCTTTCTGTCTCCAAGCTGCTCTGGCTCTTACAGGTCACAGAACGCTCTAAGAGCCTCCAACACTTCAGCTCTGGGGGCCAGAGTTTAACTGGACTCAGCAGGAGGTTCAAGGGGGCTATCTCAGCCTTTGAATAATTCCACTCCACTTGCCACCCCTTTGCCTGCAATTTCACCTCATCTTCTATGCTTCCATTTTTTAAAACCTTTACCATATGCTCAACATATTTAACAATAGATATGCTTAACATATCTAACATGACTTTTTAAATGTACATCCTTAAAGACCATAGGAAGTATACTAGGTCCTACTACTTCAACACAAAATGTATCTGCAAAAAGCACTCTTCAGAATTCTCTGATAGTTTAGACTTTTTATTGCAGAAATTAATGAGCTCCATTATGACATGCTCACACATGTACACTGGATACGTTTTTAACATCTGCAATGCCCCCACCCCTCCCTGCCGTTACATTTCTTGTCTCTATTGCCCAATCAAGCTGGTCCTCTTTGTATTCTCAGGTAGTTCGGATGTCTTTTTTGTATGTTTGTTTGTTTGGTTTTATGTTTTTGTTGTTGTCCTTCTGGTCTGAATTCCATGTGTGAGAGAAAGACGTAATATTTGACTTCATGAATTTGGCTTATTTCTTGATAATGTTCACATAATAATGGACACAGTGGAGTCCAGCAGCAGCACCATCTTCCTGAGGAACGAACCCCTATGAAATAACAGGAAGGACATCTGCCCTCTCTGCTTAGACACCTGCCAGGGAACTGTTTTTCTGTCACTTCGAATTTTACTCAGTAATCCCAGGTTTTTAAAGGTAAATGCAGGAATCAGAGAGAGAATAAGAGTGAAAAACCTTAAAATCCCACATGAAATAATTTATAAAGCTATAAAGTGTTCCTAGACAAATGCAGCTACTTGAAGGGGAAGGAAGAAAAGACCCTCTTAGCATAAATTCAAAATCAATGTTAAATAGCATCTCCTTTTAGGTTCGATCTGTCTGGAGCATCGTAACTGCTTTTCTACACATCTTATTATATGTTGCAGCTGTCCACATAACCACTGTGTGTGCTGATTCTTAGTCATTTCAAAGGCTTATAGTATTATTAATGCTAACAGCGGTGTAGTGGGATTGTACTTTATAATATCTCACTAGTTACCTTCCTACTTTCACGGTTTTTTTTCTAAATTTTATACAAAAAAGAAAATATGCAGTAAATTCTGAATTGTTTCACTTGGCACCAAGGATGGCCAGCAACAGAACCTCTTTCTCTAATTGAACTTACATAAAGTGCCATCAGCAAGTGTCTGTCTGATTTGATTTCCATTAGAGAACTAGTTTCCTGCCACATTGTATTTTACCCATTAAGAGCCATGAGATATTATTTTTCTTTAATAAACTTAATTTGTCTTAAAATGACAAGAGCAAAAGTATACAAATTAATGGGATATCATACAATATTTCAATACATCAGTTGTATCAGGTTTAAATTGAATTAACCATAAAACTATCACCTGGATGCTTTATCACTTCTTTATGGTGAAATATTTAAACTCCAGACATTTGAAATATCATTTTCTTCATTTACACTAGAATCATGCTCCTGGCTAAACTATAATCTCACTTCTGCTGATTAATTTCTCTTCATCTCCTGTCATCACATTCTCTCAAACCTTTGAGAGCTATTCTGTCTTCAACCTCACATGACTTTTATAAACCCAACTGAGTGAGATCATGTGACACTTGTGTCTCTCTGCCTGGTTCATTTCATTGAGCGCAATGGTCTTCGTGTCCTGTCTCAAATGACAGATCTGATTACTTTCTCTACTGCTTACAAATAGTGTGCATGCACACACTGTTTGGGACATCTGAAGAGGAAATTTGCATATTACATTTTCGTTATCCAATTACCATCTTTTTTTGTTGTTGCTGCTTCTTGGCTGCTGTGAAGAGTACTAAAGTAAGCAAGATGTTGCCAGTGTCTCTAGAACATTTACATTGTGTGATTGCAACTGGGGTTATGAGATGACTTGATGGCTCCGATTTCAATGTTCTAAGGGAGCTTGGTGGTAGTTCCCATGATGGTTGCCCTAATATACATTCCTACAAGCATTGCACACTGATCTCCTTCCCCCGTTTTGCATTCTTGTCCTCACATATTAATTGTAGTCCTTTTGATAATAGCTGTTGACAGATTAAGTTACAAAGGCCCCTTCAGTGTGCATACATTAAAGCACTTGTAAAAGGGACTTCTCATAGCAAGAGGCCTGTCTCCCTTCATATCCTGTGAAGAGAGAGGCCTTGGAAGCAAGGCCTGAGTCTGCAGCACACTCTGAACCTGCTGACACTTGAGTCACGTCTTTCCAGCTTCTATCATGTCTCATCCATCGTGCTTTTATTTACATTTCCCTGATGATTAGTGATTCTGAATATTGTATTTGTTTGTTTGTGTGTTTGTTTGTGTGTTTGTTTCGACACAGGGTTTCTCTGTGTAGCACTGAATGTCTTGGAACTCACTCTGTCGACAGCCTGTTATCAGACTCAGCCTGCCTCTGCCTCTGCCTCTGCCTCTGCCTCTGCCTCTGCCTCTGCC
>JADRCD010244643.1:0-12089 GCA_019843815.1 Montemys delectorum | reverse complement strand
TGTGGCATTCCTCAGGTAGAAGATTGGGGGTTGTGCTCCCCCAGATCAGGCAGGGAAGAAGGAAGTTCTTCTAAGAAAAGGGAGTTCTCCATTTTGTACCGAGCTCAGAGGAGCTGTCTGGACATGGTAGACTACAACCTTGATAGGGAGGCATAACACTCAAATGTTGGAGTAATTCACTGGGATCAGTGATGTAAATACTCTAGCTTCTGAATATGTGGTGGTTCCCTCGTCTATACATTAACTAAACAGAGCTCAGCAAGCTGTTACTCATGTGCTGTATAATGATAGACGTGTGCAGTAATGGTCCATAAGATTCTGTTCTGGGTAGCATTGAAACTCTCCTGTGTAAATATAAAACATGTGCATAACACTTAAATCACGTAGCAGAACTTTCTCCCGTTGCTAATCAGTACAGGGCTGCTCTTAACAGATGCAGCATGTGGCACAATTTGCTCAGGAAAGTCACTGTGCTTTGATTTCCTTTCTTAATGCCAGTGTCTTCAGAGCATTTCTATTTGGTATGCCCAGAACCCCTTGATGCAGTGTCTTTGATTACACTGTGTGCTTTCTACTGCATTAGGTTGGGCCATAGAAAGCTGCTAGTATCCAGCCAGTTCTTGATCTCTTCGCTGGTTCTTTCAGCCCTATAATGAAACGTGAAGCTGAGTAACTTTACTAAGAAAGGTTTATCTGGCTCACAGTTCTGAACGTTCAAAGGCATGCTATCCGCATCAGGATCTGGTAAGGGCATCGTGCGGAATGGCCTATCTGAGGCAACAGCATGTGTGGGAAGGTCACATCGCTAGACAAGAGCTTGAGCAATAGTACCAGGCTTGCCCTTTATCACAGCCGGTCTCTTAGAGAGGTAACTCAGGGGTCCCGGGCAAACTCCATTAACACCTCTGTGGGCATTACCCTACTGACCTGAGGACTTCTAACCAAACTTCATCTTCTAAAGCTCACAGCCCATCGGCACCATAACAAGGACCACGGTTACAGCACAGGAACTCTCAGAGAAGGAAGCACAAACACATACAAACCACAGCTCCCTCAAAATAGCACCAATTTCACAGAAATCTATCAACAGCTTTCATGTTCTTAACTGTGTGCCTGTAGTTTCTACCCATCACCAATAAGAAACACTTCTTCTGAAGGATGTCTGTAGCTGCAGGCTGTACGAACTTAAGGGGTGGACTGTGTGATGGGGTAAGGTGGAGCTGTGAGGAGTGTCAAAAAGGCTCAATAAATCCTATGTAGACCCAAGAACTCCAGTTCACTGGTGCTTGGGAAATTCTGTCTTCTTAGCACTGGGTCTGTATAAGACTTGGGATGTGAAAGCTTTTTCAGTCAAGCCCACTGCTCAAAGAAACTGCTCTCTCAAGTTTTGGATGTCTGGTTTTGATTACCAACCTCGTCGCTGTACTATGTACTTCAGGGCCTGGCCTGTACACCTCACAGACTGGCCTATACTCAGAGCGAAGATGTTCTGACTGGATCCTCCTCATCAGCGACTGCATTGGAAGGGGGAGTTACAAACCATCCTTATCGGCCTTAGTTACTCTTCTGTAGCAACATGTGATAGCATGTGACCAAGACACATTATAGAAGAGCTGGTTTGGGTTTACAGATACAGAGAGTAAGAGTCCATTCTGCCTGGTAAGTACTGGCAGCAACTGCACAAGCTCACATCTTCAGCAAGTACAGAGAGAGTGAATTGGAAGCAACACATGCTTTACAAAGCCTGTCCCTCTAACGCATGTCCTCCAGCAAGGTTGACCCACATAAACCTCCTCAAACAGAACCACCAACTGGAGACCAAATATTCAAATGCCCAAGAGTATGGCAGACATTTTTTTGTGTGTGTATAAACCATCACATTATCCCTCCACAATTCAAATTCTACTTGACTACTGTGTTATTCTCATAGCTTTTTTTTTCTTTCTTTTTCAATGACCCAGAAAAATATCTAAAAATAAAAGACGGTCAACAATATCTCAAATAAACCAGAAAGTGGACATATGGGAAGACTTGTGACTACCCAGGCAATCTGCAGGGAGCTCCAGCAAACACTAGTTAATAGGAACGAAACTTGATGAGACAAGGGGCTAGAGTACAGCTGCATCTACTCTGGGGCTGTGCTCCAGGAGAGGAGCCCTGCTGGCCAATTTGGCCGTGCTTTTTAAGCTTTACAACTGAATGACCTTGATAGGTGCATGAAAGAGGAGGAAGGTATGAACAGACCTTACACTTCAGCCTGTGGGAACTCACTTTCTGAAAGTTCCCATTCTTTAGAACGGGAAGTTGACAAGCAGAGAGCCACAGGGCCCAAGGATGAGTGAGCTATGCTACGTGGTAATGGTATGTCAAGCAACGCCGTTACCTGAAGAGTCTGGAGGAGAGAGATTATATTGGCCCTTTTCCTGTATATGTTTTGTTTATACAAAAAAAAATGACTTTATCTGGAAGAAAGAATGCAGAACATAAAACAGTTCCACAAAGCCTTGGGTTGATCTACATAGATGGTTTTCATATCCTTAATCCCTGCATCTAAGCAGCCAGTAAATATCAGTGACTACTAGGAGCTGGAACCTAGAATTTTAGGACCTTATAACTTCTCTCATGGGACCTACTCCTGAGCACATGGGGGAGGTCAGATGGTGTACAACAAGGTACCTGTTTGATGACAGTCAGCAGCAGCTGCAGACCTGTGTATGCAACGTTAAGGAACTCCCCACTCAGGTTAATGCCCCATCCAAATACAGCCACATGAGTGAGGCCAGGCATCTAAACAACATTGGGAGGGATGGACCAGCCTCACCAGGCCACACAATAGTGAACACGAATGTCTTTTGGTGTGCCAAGCCCCTGGGTTGTAAGGCGATTCATTGTAGACAAACCTTAGATCTCATTCACATCCACAAATGAACTGCAAGAAAGAAGATGGCAGAGACTTCAGTTATGGAGACTACAGCTGAAGAAAGAGAGAATGGGTTTCTCTTTTGAATTGTTTTGCTTTTCTATAAGACCCAGAAAGCTTGTAGAGGAAGAAACTCCTATCCTCACCCCCCACTGCTTTACAGAGGAGGATTAGAAAGCCGAACAGCTACAATTAATGAGGCATTATTGAAGGTCTTTCTTGGTCATTGCCTTTGGGTTCTTGAGAGAAAAATAAGCTTTAGTCATCCAAGAATTGTAAGTAAAAGTTTCTAAAAATATAACTGGCTTTCTTTTCTTTCAACATTCCTAGGCCCCAGTCCAAGCCAAGAGAGAATTGCAGCCTTCAGGCCAAGCGTGAGAGTAAGGCAGTCCCTGCCTAAGACTGCAGTCATTCTGAAAGGGTTTATGTGCCTTTCCTCATCCAGCTGCCAAAATGCTATAGATGGTCTGATGTCACATCAGTTCATCTTGCCTTCTTTTGTCTTCAGTAAGCTTGCTGTCTTCCCATATCCCTACCTCCTCTTGCTCTCCTTGCTGTTGCTGTAACACTGATCAATGTCCTCTCTGTGGAGCCTTAGATGTAAGAAAAGGAAAAAAAGAGAAGGAGGAGGAGGAGGAGGAGGAGGAGGAGGAGGAGGAGGAGGAGGAGGAGGAGGAGGAGAAGGAAAAGAAGGAGAAGAAGAAGAAGAAGAAGAAGAAGAAGAAGAAGAAGAAGAAGAAGAAGAAGAAGAAGAAGAAGAAGAAGAAGAAGAAGGAGAAGAAGAAGAAGAAAGAAGAAGAAAGAATCCAAAAGAAATGTTTCCACTGCTTTTTCTGTTATTTAAACGTTATGCTGTACCCTCTGTGGATATGGTTTAATTGTTTTAATGAGCTATTAAACTTGCTTCCCTGAGTGAAATCAAATTTCGTGTCATTTAAAGGACTGTAGGTAAAATAATAACTGATTTATGGTCACATTTTCAAATAGTTCTGTTATTCAAAATTTTATATAAACAGGCTAAAAACAATATTTACCATTCTCAGAATTTCATCTACAGAAAGAACCCTTTAAAAACAATTTTCAAGTGCACATTTAAGAAGTTCATGTAACACTGAAGGGCTTTAGGTCATACCCATGATCCCTGGAACCATTTCCCAGCAATAATTTACAGTAGGGCCTATTACAGTTTATAATGTAGATATCCTTTTTCAAGCAAGAATATCTTCACCATGTTTCCACTTTTTCTCCATGCTCAGACCCAAGCACCCTTTCTGCACCAATTATTTTACTTATTTAATGTATGTGTGTGTGTGTGTGTGTGTGTGTTTACAGCATCTTGCCCATATAACCCAGTTACTCTTAACAGTATTCTGTTCAATGTTGTGAGTGAAATTAATAATGCTCTTGAGTCATGTTCACTAGAAAACAAAACTTGAGGCAAGGACCAAAGAGACGGCCAGTCATCCAGTGGCAGCAGGTATCCTTTGTCAGATGGGCTGTTCCAAGATGGTTGATGAATATTTTAGCTCTATCACAGCCAAGAATACAGAGAGGAAGATAGCGAGCATTACCCTCCATACTGGGAACTTTCATTTGCCCTCTCAGATTTAAGTTCACCACAGTTTTAGTTTCTCTCAGTGTTTTCAAGCGCTATCGTCTAAGCAAAACAGCCCCTATTCTCATCTGATCAGCCATGCCTACCTGCAAGAGTTTGTCATAAGAACGATACGGGGAGCATCATTGGACCCTCACCTGAGCCTTCATCTGATCCCCTTTCCCCTTCTTACTATCTGTATACAACTCTGCCTAATTGCAAGTAGCCTTGGGATAGGGAGATACTAGAGCACATAGGTTGGGAAAGGTTCACTATGGAAAGAAACATCATCGATGTGGCTCTGGGCCAGTCATTATCCATGCTGAGTGAATATTTACCCAGGGTCATTTCTGTAAGAAGTTCCTCAAATAATCTTCTGTGAGTAAGTCCAAGAATCTCACCATTCCTGGACTGAACCTCAGTGGAATCAGACTTGGTTTATTATGAGAACCTTCAAAAGAAGGGTGTATTTTGTTTATTCTTCCCCAGGGAAGGGATTCTCACAACATTCAAGCTATTTCTTTTAGCAACTCCTTAGGAAGCCAGGACCTATACCCTACAGAGTGGCTTTTGATCCAATGGTAGAACCGACCAAAGAAAGAACCCAGAAAGCCAGGTATGCCCCTTGTGGTTGCCTAGCAGTGGAGGTACAGAGCTAAGGGGGCAGTGCTTTCAAGCAATCAACTGGTTTTCTCTAAGCAGAAACCCTTAGGTCAAGCAGAACTAGCTATTGTATCTAGGACAGTGCTTGTGGCTCTTCAAGAGAAACTCAGGGAAGATTTGAATCTTGTCGCAATTTTCCTGATTTTGTCTATGCCAACACAGTTAGAGAACATTCACATCAGTGAGCCAGGTATTTGCTACAAAGACAATCTGTCTGCATTAGATATTGTGCACTTGTGCAATCCTAGCTCATGGTCAAAAGGTACACATTTTAAAATTTTTATACATTTGTCAAATTGTTCTCCAAATTATTGCCAAATACATTTATTGGTGACTTTATTCATGTTGGTTGTGACCTTTAGCATTAGACACCTGAGAAGATTTTAATCTTGGTCTCCTTTTCCCCTTCAAATGTCCAATTAAAAGCTTTTTTTGATTTCCTTTATATTTGTTAGTTGCTGTCAGCCTTGACTTGTCTCTGTATATAGGATGTTTCTGTGGAAGAGAAATTGGACTTCCAGTGTTTTCTAGGGTAAAACAGGGGTCATGACTGAAGGGTAGACAAATAGAAGTTTTGGTGGCAGGAATGCAAGACCTTTCAAACAACTCTAGCCAGCCAGCAAATAAATGGGTCTGCCTGGCAAGATAAGAAGCGTCCCCCCTCATACTGAAAAATTTCAATTTCAGGCTCGATGCACAATGCCAAAGTGTTCAAGACGAGTTCCTGAGTGCAGTGGTATATGCTGCAAGGTCAGTGTGGCCCGTAATGCAGCACCTGGGACACAGTGTATGGCTGAGATGAGCTTAGGTGGTATGAACTTTAAAAAAGTTTTAATTGGTGTCTATGTAGCTTTTCAATGTCAGCATCATATTGCCATGTTCCTAGTGGATCATACACTTTATTAATGCATGAAGGTGGTAGCACTGGAATAAACTGTGCAGAAATATGCTTCACAGCTTCTAGGTCTTTTGAAACCCCAGACTCTGGTTCTAAATCTAATCTCAACACTGCTAAAGTTTCAATTAGTTCAATGACTTCTGAATACCAGCCCATTACATTTATTGCAAGAAATTGCAACAAAACCCAACTACAGAGAGTACAACAGAGAACTGAAGTGTTTTGAGCTTGGTGCAGGGGTCACATTTTAGTTAAAAACAAGAGTACCAAATTGCAGATGAAAACTTATCTGAAACTACACTCAAATTAAGAATTCGGGGTAAATACTAATATTTTGAGGAGTGTGTCAACACTTGCTGGGTTGCATAAAATATTGATTGTGTTTTAAATGGATTTTGAATTGCTAGTGGCATTCACTTACCCTGGCCACACTTTGACCCATCTTGCTGGGAAAGTAACATGATCTGTCTTCACACCCGCACAGTTCTCTGAGACTGTCATGAAGCCACCATCTGCTCAGTTCATCCCATGATACACTTAAAATATAAACCTATACATTGGAGATCTGAGACAAATATTTATTTAGTTTATATATTAATTGTACATGATGTTCATAGGGGCTATAAACACAGGCAGATTTAGAAAACAAAAAACAAAAAACAAAACAACTCAAGATACACCCAAAAATCATTTCCATACTTCATTGACGCCATTCATTAAGTACCTTTGTCTGTGTAGTTCCTAATAATTGTATAGCTTAATTTTGTATTATTTAGCTCATGTTAGAAAACAATGACATAATCTCCATCCCTCTTGCCTTCTTGAAATGGCCACAAGATGAGAAGCATGGGCAAATTACCAGACTAATGAATTCACGCTCTGGCAACTGAGGAAGAATCTACCAAGTAAAGATTGTTCATCTCTCCTGGTTTTCATTTAGGAACAAGTACTATGGGTTCCATACTTCACAGAACTAAGAACAAAGCAAATCAGAAAAAAAAAAAATTCTCTCAAATGACTAAATTGACACACTGACCAAGACATGAACCACACTTAGTTTGTGTCACCCACTAATGCCTAAGACAAGATAAAAAATACACTCTAAAGTCATTATTTAAGATGATGTTTAAAATCCAAGCTGAGAAACAATAGTGAATATTTGAAATTGACTCAGCATAGCCACTTTGATATGATATACTTTAATTAGGAGAAAAAAATCATTCATATACAATACATAACTCTCTTAGTAAAATCTTTCTATTTCTTGCTAATAACACATTTCAATTTACTTCAGAAAATGCATCTATTTTATTCAAATATACTTTTCCTAAAATATAAATATTTAAATTAAAATTTTAAAAATGGAAAAGACAGTTTATGTTGACTCTTACCCAGATATCGATCAGACTAAAACGTAAGCAATAAAGAAACAATATCTGTGACTATGGTCAATTTAATTTGTCTATAAATATATAATAGAATCTTTGCAACTTGAGTAATTAACTCAAACTTCATGTAGTACCGAGCACCTTAGATTACACATTGTTGAATTAAACTATTGGGATTAATATATGTATCATGTTATTTACAATACATAAGTATAATTCTCTTGTATAACAACATTCCAGTGATCTCTGAAAATATATAGTGTGAAAGAGTACAATACAATTTACAAATGCATCAACACTTTCCTACAGGTTTGAAGCTGGCCTCCACTCTTCAACATTTTAAAATAGGAAACCAACCAAAAGTCAATGTTGTGTGGTGGTATTTCCTTAAGCATCATCTGCAAAACCCACTAGCTTCATAGATGGCCCATTACAACAGATGTGCAAGGCATAGGACCCTCATCCCCACCTTCAAGACTAAAGTCCATGAAGACCAGAGTTTTTGAGGAGGCTAGTAAATCCAACAAGGGCCTAACATGTCTTAAGTTGCTATTTTGCAAGTATTTTTATCAACAAGCTCCTAAATTACTAACCTCCCACCTGAGCACACTGTTCAGTGTCCCTTGGAAATGGTGTTGTATGGGAAGTGCTTTGGGGGAAATGATGGTTTAAAATACAATTGTAACTCTATACACACCCAGGTCTGAGGAAGCCTAATCTTGCGCCTTTAGGCAGTTTCACTTTGCATAGGTACCTGCTAAACTAAGACTCTTCTAGCTCAGGCAGAACACAGGGCATGTGCTAGTGTAAAGCTACACGGAAAACAAGCACTAAAAATTCAAAATCCTGGGCTTAATTTTCAGGGCTTATGAAAAGTGTTAGCATTCTGTCTAAGTTTTGCCCCACAGTTACCTGGCAACAGCCAGGCGGGCCTGACCTACCCTAAAAGGGGCTACTTGTCCCCTCCTCCTAACTAAAAAATAGCTCCAAAATCAAATAATGGGTGTAGTTTTTCGTGACTGGATTTTGAAAGGCAAAAATGAAAAGCATTAAGTATTTATAGGCTAGATAATGCCTCAAAATGCTCTTGTAGAAAAATATCAGGCCACTATATCATTTACCTGGAATTCCAAAGTTAATATAGATGCTATCTGTAGATTTGATCATATCTCTGGGTCTGTATGTGTAAAATAGCATCATCAAAAACTTAGAGATGCTTTCCATTGCTTAAAATGCATGCGCATGAGAACAAGGAGAGACAGGGACCACTAAAAGATACTTCAACTGAAAACTGTAAAATGCAGATAACTCCCAACTGTGTGACCAGTGGTGTGTATGTGTGCGTGTGCGTGTGCGTGTGCGTGTGTGTGTGTGTGTGTGTCTGTGTCTGTGTCTCTGTGTGTGTAAGGACAATCTTTTTAAAAATTGTCCACAATTTGATTTCTGTAAATACGGGTACCAGTTTTGGCTGCGAGACAGCATCCATGGGTGTGGGGTGGAGTTCCAGATTTAATCATCATTTGTGTGTATGAGTCTTCAGGATAGCTTTGCAATGGAAACAGTCCACTTTGGCTCAGATTCGGCCAGCTTAGAGCTCAGGTCAGTATCCAGTGCTTTATTTCATTTCTGTTCAACATATGCTAATGAGAACACTTTGGAATCACTCTAAACCAACAGAAAAAAAAACTCATTAAGGAAATTAAGTAACACCTGCTTCATTCTTTTTAAAAAGGCGTGTATGGTTGTTTCTACCAATGAAAGTTAGCTCAACTTGAATCAGAAAATAAATCATAAGGAAGCAAGGGGCTGTTACTAGGGGCAGAGAAATAGGTTTAACTATCCATTTCTCATCTGCTTGGCTCTGGCTTACCTGGGTGACCCAGTTGCCTAGAAACGGGTGTGATTAAGATCTTCCTATGCTGTTGTAATGGTTGTGTCCTTGGTTGTCATTATTTAAAAGATATGCCATGTATATTCACCTGCCCTCACCTCTTTGTACAGATCTATGAAATTCTATTCTGATATCCCCTGTGTTTTTTCCTTTAGGGTGTCCCTTAAAGTTTCTGAAACCGATAGAGGAGCCTGGGATGTTACATGTGACTCCTGAAACCTGAAGCTGGCTGTGCATGCTACAGCTGGCTGGTATGCTGCCTGATGTCACAATCCTGAGGCACAGCAGGCTTTTCCTTTGCTAAGGCAAGTCGCCTCTCTGTTCAGGCCACCAAGCCCAGTCGTGTTATCTTAGCAGACAGAAAGGAGTGGATGATGAAAACAATCGGCTTCGGGCAGGAGTGAAGGTCCAGTTGCTGAAATTGAGAAAGGAGAGAGCATCAGAGATCGTCAGTGAATGCTTAGTGGGGCATATTGATAGTCATTCTGTATGCAGTTGTGTTTCTGTGGAGTTAGCTCTGTCCCTCAATCTTTGTTCTCAGTGACATAAGGGAATAACTCTTTGAGCTTATTCCTTATATTGCCCATACCTGCTTTTTTCTAAGAGGAGGTCTAATGTGTTTACCTATAATAATTCAATAAATACTGATGGGACCCTTCACGTCTAACCCATTTATTTTCAGCTCCCCATTAGTGATGTTTATGCCAAGTTTGGCACAGCAGCCAGGAGTTCATATTTCACAGCTCAAGTTGCTTGTTTCTTGGTTCTGACAGTATTTTAGATGTCTAGTCCTGGCCAGCTCACTTAAAATTCTTCTCAGCCTTACTAATATGCAAGGTAATTAGAGTATTAAATACGATACTGCCTGTGAAACTGCCATGTGAGTCGTAATTACGGAGCTCATGCTAAGCATCCCTGTCTTTGCCACCCTGTGCTCTTCAACCACTGTGGACATACATCTCTCTGATGGTGACATCTAAAGTCCTAGCCTTCTCAATGTGCCTCCTGCACAACCCAGGGCATGTCTGGCTAGGGCATAGAGACCTTCGCTTGACCTAATTTAGAAAAATTTGGGAAACGTCCTGATTCCCTTCTACTGTTCTGATGGTAGTGTTTCTGTGCAATAAGAATAATGTATGCAATAATATTTACCAAACACTTAGAGACCAGTGTCTTGTTTTTTTGTTTTTTGTTTTTTGTTATTGTTGCCATGATGAAAGCATTCTTACAAAGGCAACTTAAAGCTGTATTTTAGCTAAGAGTTGAATCCACCGTGGTGGAAACTCAAGGCAGTGGGAACTTGAAGCAGCTGGGCTGGTGGGTCACACTGCATCCTAATCAGGAAACAGGGATGGATGCATGGATGGATGGATACTGCTGCTCTAGGACCATGGCCAGGTATGGAGGGGGCCCTTCCACCTCCTTTAATGCAGTCAAGGTAATCTTTCACTGTCAAAACCCTAGGAGGTAGCAATTGTCATTGTCCCCATTTTTCATATGGAAAAAACTAAGATCTAGAGATGTTTTTCAACTTCATGAAACCACAGCTTTTACCGTCAGTAAGGACCTATGGACTCAAGTCTATCTGATGTCAGAGCTGGAGATTAATTATCCATATCCCATGCCACTAAAAAAAAAAAAGAGCACAGTTTTGAATAGGGATGTTAAAAACTGTCTGTCTCAATCCCTTATTTTATAGCTAGGGTGATTTGAATCCAAAGAAATGAAAGGAGCAAAATAGCCTTGGATACAAGTGAGGATAAAACAAAAGACTATTTCTTGTGTGTTTCCACGTTGCTGTAAAGTAGCTGCATCTAAGAATAAGTATACAGATGGAGGACTGATACACTAGTAACAAACAAGATGTGTTTTAGTGACAGGGACAACCACGTCACTACCTCATTTCAGTCATGGTCTCAGGCTACATTTAAAGAACTGGAATGCAGAAATATAAAAAATACAAAATCCAGAGGAATTCTTAGAATCCACTGAAAAAGAGAAAGAATTCTCAGACAGTGGGTAAGGGTCCACTGTCAGTCCCCAGGCAATGGACTTGGTTACCTCTGCTGATAGTACCCAAAACAACGGCCTGGGTTTGCACTGAGGTCAGTAGGGTCATGTGACATGTCTGGAGCTAAAGTGAAAGGCCCTTTAACTCTTCACTGTGAACATGTCCCTCCCCCTAGTCAGCTTCTGGGAGCTCCAAAAGTACATTCCAAATACTCCCTAGTAAAGCCCACCATATATATATATTATGAACAACTTGTGGCAAGAAATGGGCATAGGAAAGAAAGAGGGAGGGAGAGTAGAGGTCTCATAGCCGACTGAAAACAAGATTTTTTTCTCCAGTTAGGGACTCATTTATGTGTTTTCAACTTTCTTCCTGATGGGACAGGAAGCTAACCTATTGTGATGGGTACAAGGTCTGGGTAGACTAGTTATTACCAAGTCAAGGGTGTGTGCTTCCAGTTCCGTATTTGACACCTTAGGTGAGATGCTTCATTTTCTAAGAAATGCCACGGACCACTATTGCCTACCGGTGGCAGAATGTACCATTGTCAGTTGCTGGGAAACTGGACTTCATACGTGTCTTTCCTATGGTTGGGGAACAATGGCCACTGAAAATCATGAATTTCAATACGAGCACTATGTGCACCGGTGTGCTGTATGGCTGTAACCTTAACCAGTAACTGGCTAACTTGGCTGTAACCTTAACCAGTAACTGGCTAACTTGG
>JADRCD010244642.1:0-12094 GCA_019843815.1 Montemys delectorum | reverse complement strand
TGTGGCATTCCTCAGGTAGAAGATTGGGGGTTGTGCTCCCCCAGATCTGGCAGGGAAGAAGGAAGTTCTTCTAAGAAAAGGGAGTTCTCCATTTTGTACCGAGCTCAGAGGAGCTGTCTGGACATGGTAGACTACAACCTTGATAGGGAGGCATAACACTCAAATGTTGGAGTAATTCACTGGGATCAGTGATGTAAATACTCTAGCTTCTGAATATGTGGTGGTTCCCTCGTCTATACATTAACTAAACAGAGCTCAGCAAGCTGTTACTCATGTGCTGTATAATGATAGACGTGTGCAGTAATGGTCCATAAGATTCTGTTCTGGGTAGCATTGAAACTCTCCTGTGTAAATATAAAACATGTGCATAACACTTAAATCACGTAGCAGAACTTTCTCCCGTTGCTAATCAGTACAGGGCTGCTCTTAACAGATGCAGCATGTGGCACAATTTGCTCAGGAAAGTCACTGTGCTTTGATTTCCTTTCTTAATGCCAGTGTCTTCAGAGCATTTCTATTTGGTATGCCCAGAACCCCTTGATGCAGTGTCTTTGATTACACTGTGTGCTTTCTACTGCATTAGGTTGGGCCATAGAAAGCTGCTAGTATCCAGCCAGTTCTTGATCTCTTCGCTGGTTCTTTCAGCCCTATAATGAAACGTGAAGCTGAGTAACTTTACTAAGAAAGGTTTATCTGGCTCACAGTTCTGAACGTTCAAAGGCATGCTATCCGCATCAGGATCTGGTAAGGGCATTGTGCGGAATGGCCTATCTGAGGCAACAGCATGTGTGGGAAGGTCACATCGCTAGACAAGAGCTTGAGCAATAGTACCAGGCTTGCCCTTTATCACAGCCGGTCTCTTAGAGAGGTAACTCAGGGGTCCCGGGCAAACTCCATTAACACCTCTGTGGGCATTACCCTACTGACCTGAGGACTTCTAACCAAACTTCATCTTCTAAAGCTCACAGCCCATCGGCACCATAACAAGGACCACGGTTACAGCACAGGAACTCTCAGAGAAGGAAGCACAAACACATACAAACCACAGCTCCCTCAAAATAGCACCAATTTCACAGAAATCTATCAACAGCTTTCATGTTCTTAACTGTGTGCCTGTAGTTTCTACCCATCACCAATAAGAAACACTTCTTCTGAAGGATGTCTGTAGCTGCAGGCTGTACGAACTTAAGGGGTGGACTGTGTGATGGGGTAAGGTGGAGCTGTGAGGAGTGTCAAAAAGGCTCAATAAATCCTATGTAGACCCAAGAACTCCAGTTCACTGGTGCTTGGGAAATTCTGTCTTCTTAGCACTGGGTCTGTATAAGACTTGGGATGTGAAAGCTTTTTCAGTCAAGCCCACTGCTCAAAGAAACTGCTCTCTCAAGTTTTGGATGTCTGGTTTTGATTACCAACCTCGTCGCTGTACTATGTACTTCAGGGCCTGGCCTGTACACCTCACAGACTGGCCTATACTCAGAGCGAAGATGTTCTGACTGGATCCTCCTCATCAGCGACTGCATTGGAAGGGGGAGTTACAAACCATCCTTATCGGCCTTAGTTACTCTTCTGTAGCAACATGTGATAGCATGTGACCAAGACACATTATAGAAGAGCTGGTTTGGGTTTACAGATACAGAGAGTAAGAGTCCATTCTGCCTGGTAAGTACTGGCAGCAACTGCACAAGCTCACATCTTCAGCAAGTACAGAGAGAGTGAATTGGAAGCAACACATGCTTTACAAAGCCTGTCCCTCTAACGCATGTCCTCCAGCAAGGTTGACCCACATAAACCTCCTCAAACAGAACCACCAACTGGAGACCAAATATTCAAATGCCCAAGAGTATGGCAGACATTTTTTTGTGTGTGTATAAACCATCACATTATCCCTCCACAATTCAAATTCTACTTGACTACTGTGTTATTCTCATAGCTTTTTTTTTCTTTCTTTTTCAATGACCCAGAAAAATATCTAAAAATAAAAGACGGTCAACAATATCTCAAATAAACCAGAAAGTGGACATATGGGAAGACTTGTGACTACCCAGGCAATCTGCAGGGAGCTCCAGCAAACACTAGTTAATAGGAACGAAACTTGATGAGACAAGGGGCTAGAGTACAGCTGCATCTACTCTGGGGCTGTGCTCCAGGAGAGGAGCCCTGCTGGCCAATTTGGCCGTGCTTTTTAAGCTTTACAACTGAATGACCTTGATAGGTGCATGAAAGAGGAGGAAGGTATGAACAGACCTTACACTTCAGCCTGTGGGAACTCACTTTCTGAAAGTTCCCATTCTTTAGAACGGGAAGTTGACAAGCAGAGAGCCACAGGGCCCAAGGATGAGTGAGCTATGCTACGTGGTAATGGTATGTCAAGCAACGCCGTTACCTGAAGAGTCTGGAGGAGAGAGATTATATTGGCCCTTTTCCTGTATATGTTTTGTTTATACAAAAAAAAATGACTTTATCTGGAAGAAAGAATGCAGAACATAAAACAGTTCCACAAAGCCTTGGGTTGATCTACATAGATGGTTTTCATATCCTTAATCCCTGCATCTAAGCAGCCAGTAAATATCAGTGACTACTAGGAGCTGGAACCTAGAATTTTAGGACCTTATAACTTCTCTCATGGGACCTACTACTGAGCACATGGGGGAGGTCAGATGGTGTACAACAAGGTACCTGTTTGATGACAGTCAGCAGCAACTGCAGACCTGTGTATGCAACGTTAAGGAACTCCCCACTCAGGTTAATGCCCCATCCAAATACAGCCACATGAGTGAGGCCAGGCATCTAAACAACATTGGGAGGGATGGACCAGCCTCACCAGGCCACACAATAGTGAACACGAATGTCTTTTGGTGTGCCAAGCCCCTGGGTTGTAAGGCGATTCATTGTAGACAAACCTTAGATCTCATTCACATCCACAAATGAACTGCAAGAAAGAAGATGGCAGAGACTTCAGTTATGGAGACTACAGCTGAAGAAAGAGAGAATGGGTTTCTCTTTTGAATTGTTTTGCTTTTCTATAAGACCCAGAAAGCTTGTAGAGGAAGAAACTCCTATCCTCACCCCCCACTGCTTTACAGAGGAGGATTAGAAAGCCGAACAGCTACAATTAATGAGGCATTATTGAAGGTCTTTCTTGGTCATTGCCTTTGGGTTCTTGAGAGAAAAATAAGCTTTAGTCATCCAAGAATTGTAAGTAAAAGTTTCTAAAAATATAACTGGCTTTCTTTTCTTTCAACATTCCTAGGCCCCAGTCCAAGCCAAGAGAGAATTGCAGCCTTCAGGCCAAGCGTGAGAGTAAGGCAGTCCCTGCCTAAGACTGCAGTCATTCTGAAAGGGTTTATGTGCCTTTCCTCATCCAGCTGCCAAAATGCTATAGATGGTCTGATGTCACATCAGTTCATCTTGCCTTCTTTTGTCTTCAGTAAGCTTGCTGTCTTCCCATATCCCTACCTCCTCTTGCTCTCCTTGCTGTTGCTGTAACACTGATCAATGTCCTCTCTGTGGAGCCTTAGATGTAAGAAAAGGAAAAAAAGAGAAGGAGGAGGAGGAGGAGGAGGAGGAGGAGGAGGAGGAGGAGGAGGAGGAGGAGGAGGAGAAGGAAAAGAAGGAGAAGAAGAAGAAGAAGAAGAAGAAGAAGAAGAAGAAGAAGAAGAAGAAGAAGAAGAAGAAGAAGAAGAAGAAGAAGAAGGAGAAGAAGAAGAAGAAAGAAGAAGAAAGAATCCAAAAGAAATGTTTCCACTGCTTTTTCTGTTATTTAAACGTTATGCTGTACCCTCTGTGGATATGGTTTAATTGTTTTAATGAGCTATTAAACTTGCTTCCCTGAGTGAAATCAAATTTCGTGTCATTTAAAGGACTGTAGGTAAAATAATAACTGATTTATGGTCACATTTTCAAATAGTTCTGTTATTCAAAATTTTATATAAACAGGCTAAAAACAATATTTACCATTCTCAGAATTTCATCTACAGAAAGAACCCTTTAAAAACAATTTTCAAGTGCACATTTAAGAAGTTCATGTAACACTGAAGGGCTTTAGGTCATACCCATGATCCCTGGAACCATTTCCCAGCAATAATTTACAGTAGGGCCTATTACAGTTTATAATGTAGATATCCTTTTTCAAGCAAGAATATCTTCACCATGTTTCCACTTTTTCTCCATGCTCAGACCCAAGCACCCTTTCTGCACCAATTATTTTACTTATTTAATGTATGTGTGTGTGTGTGTGTGTGTGTGTGTGTTTACAGCATCTTGCCCATATAACCCAGTTACTCTTAACAGTATTCTGTTCAATGTTGTGAGTGAAATTAATAATGCTCTTGAGTCATGTTCACTAGAAAACAAAACTTGAGGCAAGGACCAAAGAGACGGCCAGTCATCCAGTGGCAGCAGGTATCCTTTGTCAGATGGGCTGTTCCAAGATGGTTGATGAATGTTTTAGCTCTATCACAGCCAAGAATACAGAGAGGAAGATAGCGAGCATTACCCTCCATACTGGGAACTTTCATTTGCCCTCTCAGATTTAAGTTCACCACAGTTTTAGTTTCTCTCAGTGTTTTCAAGCGCTATCGTCTAAGCAAAACAGCCCCTATTCTCATCTGATCAGCCATGCCTACCTGCAAGAGTTTGTCATAAGAACGATACGGGGAGCATCATTGGACCCTCACCTGAGCCTTCATCTGATCCCCTTTCCCCTTCTTACTATCTGTATACAACTCTGCCTAATTGCAAGTAGCCTTGGGATAGGGAGATACTAGAGCACATAGGTTGGGAAAGGTTCACTATGGAAAGAAACATCATCGATGTGGCTCTGGGCCAGTCATTATCCATGCTGAGTGAATATTTACCCAGGGTCATTTCTGTAAGAAGTTCCTCAAATAATCTTCTGTGAGTAAGTCCAAGAATCTCACCATTCCTGGACTGAACCTCAGTGGAATCAGACTTGGTTTATTATGAGAACCTTCAAAAGAAGGGTGTATTTTGTTTATTCTTCCCCAGGGAAGGGATTCTCACAACATTCAAGCTATTTCTTTTAGCAACTCCTTAGGAAGCCAGGACCTAT
This sequence comes from Montemys delectorum, assembly GCA_019843815.1. Classification (NCBI taxonomy): domain Eukaryota; kingdom Metazoa; phylum Chordata; class Mammalia; order Rodentia; family Muridae; genus Montemys; species Montemys delectorum. The sequence goes on along the minus strand of JADRCD010244642.1, from coordinate 7,023 downwards.
ACCCTACAGAGTGGCTTTTGATCCAATGGTAGAACCGACCAAAGAAAGAACCCAGAAAGCCAGGTATGCCCCTTGTGGTTGCCTAGCAGTGGAGGTACAGAGCTAAGGGGGCAGTGCTTTCAAGCAAGCAACTGGTTTTCTCTAAGCAGAAACCCTTAGGTCAAGCAGAACTAGCTATTGTATCTAGGACAGTGCTTGTGGCTCTTCAAGAGAAACTCAGGGAAGATTTGAATCTTGTCGCAATTTTCCTGATTTTGTCTATGCCAACACAGTTAGAGAACATTCACATCAGTGTGCCAGGTATTTGCTACAAAGACAATCTGTCTGCATTAGATATTGTGCACTTGTGCAATCCTAGCTCATGGTCAAAAGGTACACATTTTAAAATTTTTATACATTTGTCAAATTGTTCTCCAAATTATTGCCAAATACATTTATTGGTGACTTTATTCATGTTGGTTGTGACCTTTAGCATTAGACACCTGAGAAGATTTTAATCTTGGTCTCCTTTTCCCCTTCAAATGTCCAATTAAAAGCTTTTTTTGATTTCCTTTATATTTGTTAGTTGCTGTCAGCCTTGACTTGTCTCTGTATATAGGATGTTTCTGTGGAAGAGAAATTGGACTTCCAGTGTTTTCTAGGGTAAAACAGGGGTCATGACTGAAGGGTAGACAAATAGAAGTTTTGGTGGCAGGAATGCAAGACCTTTCAAACAACTCTAGCCAGCCAGCAAATAAATGGGTCTGCCTGGCAAGATAAGAAGCGTCCCCCCTCATACTGAAAAATTTCAATTTCAGGCTCGATGCACAATGCCAAAGTGTTCAAGACGAGTTCCTGAGTGCAGTGGTATATGCTGCAAGGTCAGTGTGGCCCGTAATGCAGCACCTGGGACACAGTGTATGGCTGAGATGAGCTTAGGTGGTATGAACTTTAAAAAAGTTTTAATTGGTGTCTATGTAGCTTTTCAATGTCAGCATCATATTGCCATGTTCCTAGTGGATCATACACTTTATTAATGCATGAAGGTGGTAGCACTGGAATAAACTGTGCAGAAATATGCTTCACAGCTTCTAGGTCTTTTGAAACCCCAGACTCTGGTTCTAAATCTAATCTCAACACTGCTAAAGTTTCAATTAGTTCAATGACTTCTGAATACCAGCCCATTACATTTATTGCAAGAAATTGCAACAAAACCCAACTACAGAGAGTACAACAGAGAACTGAAGTGTTTTGAGCTTGGTGCAGGGGTCACATTTTAGTTAAAAACAAGAGTACCAAATTGCAGATGAAAACTTATCTGAAACTACACTCAAATTAAGAATTCGGGGTAAATACTAATATTTTGAGGAGTGTGTCAACACTTGCTGGGTTGCATAAAATATTGATTGTGTTTTAAATGGATTTTGAATTGCTAGTGGCATTCACTTACCCTGGCCACACTTTGACCCATCTTGCTGGGAAAGTAACATGGTCTGTCTTCACACCCGCACAGTTCTCTGAGACTGTCATGAAGCCACCATCTGCTCAGTTCATCCCATGATACACTTAAAATATAAACCTATACATTGGAGATCTGAGACAAATATTTATTTAGTTTATATATTAATTGTACATGATGTTCATAGGGGCTATAAACACAGGCAGATTTAGAAAACAAAAAACAAAAAACAAAACAACTCAAGATACACCCAAAAATCATTTCCATACTTCATTGACGCCATTCATTAAGTACCTTTGTCTGTGTAGTTCCTAATAATTGTATAGCTTAATTTTGTATTATTTAGCTCATGTTAGAAAACAATGACATAATCTCCATCCCTCTTGCCTTCTTGAAATGGCCACAAGATGAGAAGCATGGGCAAATTACCAGACTAATGAATTCACGCTCTGGCAACTGAGGAAGAATCTACCAAGTAAAGATTGTTCATCTCTCCTGGTTTTCATTTAGGAACAAGTACTATGGGTTCCATACTTCACAGAACTAAGAACAAAGCAAATCAGAAAAAAAAAAAAATTCTCTCAAATGACTAAATTGACACACTGACCAAGACATGAACCACACTTAGTTTGTGTCACCCACTAATGCCTAAGACAAGATAAAAAATACACTCTAAAGTCATTATTTAAGATGATGTTTAAAATCCAAGCTGAGAAACAATAGTGAATATTTGAAATTGACTCAGCATAGCCACTTTGATATGATATACTTTAATTAGGAGAAAAAAATCATTCATATACAATACATAACTCTCTTAGTAAAATCTTTCTATTTCTTGCTAATAACACATTTCAATTTACTTCAGAAAATGCATCTATTTTATTCAAATATACTTTTCCTAAAATATAAATATTTAAATTAAAATTTTAAAAATGGAAAAGACAGTTTATGTTGACTCTTACCCAGATATCGATCAGACTAAAACGTAAGCAATAAAGAAACAATATCTGTGACTATGGTCAATTTAATTTGTCTATAAATATATAATAGAATCTTTGCAACTTGAGTAATTAACTCAAACTTCATGTAGTACCGAGCACCTTAGATTACACATTGTTGAATTAAACTATTGGGATTAATATATGTATCATGTTATTTACAATACATAAGTATAATTCTCTTGTATAACAACATTCCAGTGATCTCTGAAAATATATAGTGTGAAAGAGTACAATACAATTTACAAATGCATCAACACTTTCCTACAGGTTTGAAGCTGGCCTCCACTCTTCAACATTTTAAAATAGGAAACCAACCAAAAGTCAATGTTGTGTGGTGGTATTTCCTTAAGCATCATCTGCAAAACCCACTAGCTTCATAGATGGCCCATTACAACAGATGTGCAAGGCATAGGACCCTCATCCCCACCTTCAAGACTAAAGTCCATGAAGACCAGAGTTTTTGAGGAGGCTAGTAAATCCAACAAGGGCCTAACATGTCTTAAGTTGCTATTTTGCAAGTATTTTTATCAACAAGCTCCTAAATTACTAACCTCCCACCTGAGCACACTGTTCAGTGTCCCTTGGAAATGGTGTTGTATGGGAAGTGCTTTGGGGGAAATGATGGTTTAAAATACAATTGTAACTCTATACACACCCAGGTCTGAGGAAGCCTAATCTTGCGCCTTTAGGCAGTTTCACTTTGCATAGGTACCTGCTAAACTAAGACTCTTCTAGCTCAGGCAGAACACAGGGCATGTGCTAGTGTAAAGCTACACGGAAAACAAGCACTAAAAATTCAAAATCCTGGGCTTAATTTTCAGGGCTTATGAAAAGTGTTAGCATTCTGTCTAAGTTTTGCCCCACAGTTACCTGGCAACAGCCAGGCGGGCCTGACCTACCATAAAAGGGGCTACTTGCCCCCTCCTCCTAACTAAAAAATAGCTCCAAAATCAAATAATGGGTGTAGTTTTTCGTGACTGGATCTTGAAAGGCAAAAATGAAAAGCATTAAGTATTTATAGGCTAGATAATGCCTCAAAATACTCTTGTAGAAAAATATCAGGCCACTATATCATTTACCTGGAATTCCAAAGTTAATATAGATGCTATCTGTAGATTTGATCATATCTCTGGGTCTGTATGTGTAAAATAGCATCATCAAAAACTTAGAGATGCTTTCCATTGCTTAAAATGCATGCGCATGAGAACAAGGAGAGACAGGGACCACTAAAAGATACTTCAACTGAAAACTGTAAAATGCAGATAACTCCCAACTGTGTGACCAGTGGTGTGTATGTGTGCGTGTGCGTGTGCGTGTGCGTGTGTGTGTGTGTGTGTGTCTGTGTCTGTGTCTCTGTGTGTGTAAGGACAATCTTTTTAAAAATTGTCCACAATTTGATTTCTGTAAATACGGGTACCAGTTTTGGCTGCGAGACAGCATCCATGGGTATGGGGTGGAGTTCCAGATTTAATCATCATTTGTGTGTATGAGTCTTCAGGATAGCTTTGCAATGGAAACAGTCCACTTTGGCTCAGATTCGGCCAGCTTAGAGCTCAGGTCAGTATCCAGTGCTTTATTTCATTTCTGTTCAACATATGCTAATGAGAACACTTTGGAATCACTCTAAACCAACAGAAAAAAAAACTCATTAAGGAAATTAAGTAACACCTGCTTCATTCTTTTTAAAAAGGCGTGTATGGTTGTTTCTACCAATGAAAGTTAGCTCAACTTGAATCAGAAAATAAATCATAAGGAAGCAAGGGGCTGTTACTAGGGGCAGAGAAATAGGTTTAACTATCCATTTCTCATCTGCTTGGCTCTGGCTTACCTGGGTGACCCAGTTGCCTAGAAACGGGTGTGATTAAGATCTTCCTATGCTGTTGTAATGGTTGTGTCCTTGGTTGTCATTATTTAAAAGATATGCCATGTATATTCACCTGCCCTCACCTCTTTGTACAGATCTATGAAATTCTATTCTGATATCCCCTGTGTTTTTTCCTTTAGGGTGTCCCTTAAAGTTTCTGAAACCGATAGAGGAGCCTGGGATGTTACATGTGACTCCTGAAACCTGAAGCTGGCTGTGCATGCTACAGCTGGCTGGTACGCTGCCTGATGTCACAATCCTGAGGCACAGCAGGCTTTTCCTTTGCTAAGGCAAGTCGCCTCTCTGTTCAGGCCACCAAGCCCAGTCGTGTTATCTTAGCAGACAGAAAGGAGTGGATGATGAAAACAATCGGCTTCGGGCAGGAGTGAAGGTCCAGTTGCTGAAATTGAGAAAGGAGAGAGCATCAGAGATCGTCAGTGAATGCTTAGTGGGGCATATTGATAGTCATTCTGTATGCAGTTGTGTTTCTGTGGAGTTAGCTCTGTCCCTCAATCTTTGTTCTCAGTGACATAAGGGAATAACTCTTTGAGCTTATTCCTTATATTGCCCATACCTGCTTTTTTCTAAGAGGAGGTCTAATGTGTTTACCTATAATAATTCAATAAATACTGATGGGACCCTTCACGTCTAACCCATTTATTTTCAGCTCCCCATTAGTGATGTTTATGCCAAGTTTGGCACAGCAGCCAGGAGTTCATATTTCACAGCTCAAGTTGCTTGTTTCTTGGTTCTGACAGTATTTTAGATGTCTAGTCCTGGCCAGCTCACTTAAAATTCTTCTCAGCCTTACTAATATGCAAGGTAATTAGAGTATTAAATACGATACTGCCTGTGAAACTGCCATGTGAGTCGTAATTACGGAGCTCATGCTAAGCATCCCTGTCTTTGCCACCCTGTGCTCTTCAACCACTGTGGACATACATCTCTCTGATGGTGACATCTAAAGTCCTAGCCTTCTCAATGTGCCTCCTGCACAACCCAGGGCACGCCTGGCTAGGGCATAGAGACCTTCGCTTGACCTAATTTAGAAAAATTTGGGAAACGTCCTGATTCCCTTCTACTGTTCTGATGGTAGTGTTTCTGTGCAATAAGAATAATGTATGCAATAATATTTACCAAACACTTAGAGACCAGTGTCTTGTTTTTTTGTTTTTTGTTTTTTGTTATTGTTGCCATGATGAAAGCATTCTTACAAAGGCAACTTAAAGCTGTATTTTAGCTAAGAGTTGAATCCACCATGGTGGAAACTCAAGGCAGTGGGAACTTGAAGCAGCTGGGCTGGTGGGTCACACTGCATCCTAATCAGGAAACAGGGATGGATGCATGGATGGATGGATGCTGCTGCTCTAGGACCATGGCCAGGTATGGAGGGGGCCCTTCCACCTCCTTTAATGCAGTCAAGGTAATCTTTCACTGTCAAAACCCTAGGAGGTAGCAATTGTCATTGTCCCCATTTTTCATATGGAAAAAACTAAGATCTAGAGATGTTTTTCAACTTCATGAAACCACAGCTTTTACTGTCAATAAGGACCTATGGACTCAAGTCTATCTGATGTCAGAGCTGGAGATTAATTATCCATATCCCATGCCACTAAAAAAAAAAAAGAGCACAGTTTTGAATAGGGATGTTAAAAACTGTCTGTCTCAATCCCTTATTTTATAGCTAGGGTGATTTGAATCCAAAGAAATGAAAGGAACAAAATAGCCTTGGATACAAGTGAGGATAAAACAAAAGACTATTTCTTGTGTGTTTCCACGTTGCTGTAAAGTAGCTGCATCTAAGAATAAGTATACAGATGGAGGACTGATACACTAGTAACAAACAAGATGTGTTTTAGTGACAGGGACAACCACGTCACTACCTCATTTCAGTCATGGTCTCAGGCTACATTTAAAGAACTGGAATGCAGAAATATGAAAAATACAAAATCCAGAGGAATTCTTAGAATCCACTGAAAAAGAGAAAGAATTCTCAGACAGTGGGTAAGGGTCCACTGTCAGTCCCCAGGCAATGGACTTGGTTACCTCTGCTGATAGTACCCAAAACAACGGCCTGGGTTTGCACTGAGGTCAGTAGGGTCATGTGACATGTCTGGAGCTAAAGTGAAAGGCCCTTTAACTCTTCACTGTGAACATGTCCCTCCCCCTAGTCAGCTTCTGGGAGCTCCAAAAGTACATTCCAAATACTCCCTAGTAAAGCCCACCATATATATATATTATGAACAACTTGTGGCAAGAAATGGGCATAGGAAAGAAAGAGGGAGGGAGAGTAGAGGTCTCATAGCCGACTGAAAACAAGATTTTTTTCTCCAGTTAGGGACTCATTTATGTGTTTTCAACTTTCTTCCTGATGGGACAGGAAGCTAACCTATTGTGATGGGTACAAGGTCTGGGTAGACTAGTTATTACCAAGTCAAGGGTATGTGCTTCCAGTTCCGTATTTGACACCTTAGGTGAGATGCTTCATTTTCTAAGAAATGCCACGGACCACTATTGCCTACCGGTGGCAGAATGTACCATTGTCAGTTGCTGGGAAACTGGACTTCATACGTGTCTTTCCTATGGTTGGGGAACAATGGCCGCTGAAAATCATGAATTTCAATACGAGAACTATGTGCACCGGTGTGCTGTATGGCTGTAACCTTAACCAGTAACTGGCTAACTTGGCTGTAACCTTAACCAGTAACTGGCTAACTTGG
>JADRCD010244641.1:0-13134 GCA_019843815.1 Montemys delectorum | reverse complement strand
ATAAAGTGAATAAATTAAAATTATTAATTAATTAATTAATTAATTAATTAAAGTAATATCCTCTTCAACACTATCCAACTCAATTCACCAGATTCTTGGCTGTGTTAGTAGATGTGTATGTTTTTCTATATATTTTTAAATTGTTAACACATTCTTTTTGTGAACACATTTTATTCAAACCTTTATTTTATGAGGATCTGCTTCTAACCAGCTTTATCTATAGCATTCAGATCTACTTTCTCACTGTTGCCTAGATGGTCTAAGCCTTCTTTCCTTAACTCAGGATTTATTTCACCAGAACAACAATAAGTCATATCATTTTGTTCCTTTTCTTAAAATGCCTGAATGGTTTTCCATATCATTTAGAAATAAACATACAAAAACAAAACAAAAGTAAAACAAAATCAGTCCTTATAGTGGTCTACAAGTTTTACCTCACCCAGACCCCCAATACTACTGTTATTACTGGCTTTCCACATCACAGGTCACATTCAGCTCTAAGGCCTTGCCACCCCAAGCCAACTCATGTGTTCCTCTTATACTTTGAACATCATTCTCTAGATATGTATGAGTTGTTCCTTCAGATCATTTGGAGCTCAGAAAATTATTTCCTGGCCCTCTGTTATGGATTTGGTCTACTGCTTTATTATATTAATCAGGTCCCTCAAATTGCTAGAGAATCCACATATAAGATGCTGAGGGTCCCTGCCTCCAGTTGGCTTTGATTGATAAATAAAATTGCCCAAGGTCAATGATTGGGCAGAGAGACAGAGGTGGGTCTTTAAGGCTCCCTGGAAAAAGGACTGAGAAGAGAGAAAGAGAGAGAGAGAGAGAGACAGAGAGAGAGAGAGAGAGAGAGAGAGAGAGAGAGAGAGAGAGAGAGAGAGAGAGAGAGAGAAGGAGGAGCCACCATGCTGGGAAAGGAGTAAAGATTGGGCCCGAGGGGTTCAGAAGAGAGAGCATAACAATCATGTAAGAGTCAGGGATTGGGAGGGTGGAAGGTCTGGGTCAGAGGCAGCCAAGATGGCATATAGGATTTGGTAAGTAAAGAGTCAGGAATATCGGAGAAGTGTGTTAGCCATGTGCAGGTTAAGAAGGAGCCCAACCGCCGGGCGGTGGTGGCGCACGCCTTTAATCCCAGCACTTGGGAGGCAGACGCAGGCAGATGTCTGAGTTAGAGGCTAGCCTAGTCTACAGAGTGAGTTCCAGGACAGCCAAGACTATACAGAGAAACCATGTCTTGAAAAACCGAAAAAAAAGTGGGAGGCCCAATTAATGAGCTGTTTAAGGCATATTAAAATATAAGGATCTGTGTGTGTGTGTGTGTGTGTGTGTGTGTGTGTGTTTCATTCAGGAACCCAGAACATTGGGGTGGATAGAAAGGAATCAGGTCAGTTTGAGCAGAGATTAATTGGCAACTGTAACAGCCCTCTGTGTATGACTTTAACCATTCCATTCACTCTCTAACTACAGTCTCTACTCCATTTCTCTCCGCATTATTTTATTTCTGGACGACATCAGATCTTATTGATTAGTTGATTGACTCTATGCCTGTATATAAGCTCCAAAGAAAGAATGGGTCTGCTTGTTGTAGGTTCTGTTTAATCCCTGATACCTAAAATAGCTCCTGGCATGTGACAGGAACTGATAACATTTGTGACATTTTTAAATCAATATGTAAGTCAATGATCCGCCATCAGATCAGAGAGGAGATCCTAATCTATTTAGTGAACAGCTCTCTGTAAGTCTTAGAATAGTTTGTAGGATCACTTCTATCACATACTCTCAGCTTCCCTCAAGAGTTGATTTTGGAGACAGGTTAGTTCTTGAGCTATAACCCTCTATGCGTTAGCTGTATCCCATCCTGTTACAGCCTAGAATCCAACTGTTTCCAAAGGGTAACGCCCTGAAGAAGTCTTGGTCCCCAGGCAGTAGTCATGGGGAAGGAGTGAACCCTTAATAGAGGAGATAAAAGGCAACGGCTAGGTCACTAGAGTCATTGGCCTTTGAAGGGATGTTGAGGCTGAACCCCTCCCTCCCTTTGGACATCATGTGAACAGTGTTCTCTGCCATGTGTTCACACTCAAGTTCTCTGCCATGTGTTCACACTCATGTTCTATGCCATGTGTTCACACTCGTGTTCTCTGCTATGTGTTCACGGTCATGTTCTATGCCAGCACATGTGCAAAGCAACAAAGGGATTGGAACCTCTGAAACTATAAACCCAAGTCGACCTTTCATTCTGTAAAGCTGATTATCTCAGGGAGTTTGTTATAGTGACAGAAAGGTGATAGACAGACAGCTGCTTCTTTTTTAACCAGAATTCTGCTATTTCTGGGCTACTGAAGGTGTGTTGGTGATTGTATGCTTTTCAAATTATCTTTGGGACAAGTTTCAAGGAACTCTGGGCAAAAGATGGGGACCTGTGTTTTCTTTCTACCATTTTCAGTGGAAGTCTCCTCTATAATTTTTAAATTTGATCAGTTCATTCTCAATGCTTTGGATTTGCTTACTTGTCTCTTTAACTAAAGACATACTGATCTAAAAATACTGTTAAAGGATTGTTGAGTAATGTGGTGGTTTGAATATGCTTGGCCCAGGAGTGGTACTATTAGGAGGTGTGGCCTTGTTAGAGTAGGTGTGGCCTTATTGGAGGAAGTGTGTCACTGTGGGGGATGGGCAATGATACCCTCCTCCTAACCACGTGGGAGTCAGTCTTCTCCTAACGGCCTTCAGATTAAGATGTAGAACTTTCAGCTTCTCCTGTACCATGCCTGCGTGAACACTGCCGTGCTCCCACTTTGATAATAATGGCCTGAACCTTTGAACCTGTAACCCAATTAAATGTCCTTGTAAGAGTTGGCTTGGTCATAGTGTCTGTTCACAGTAGTAAAACCCTAACTAAGACAAGTAGATTCTATTTCCTTCATAAATATTTTCTTTTCTTTCCTGAGCTTTTAGGATGAAATCAAGTCTGTGATGAATTGGATGGATGGATGGATGGATGGATGGATGGATGGATGGATGGATGGATGAACGGACAGACAGAGTTAGAAACGACAGACAGATAGATGATAGATGGATGATAAAAGATAGACAGATAGATAGATGATAGATTAGACAGAAAGATTGACTGACAGGTTGACAGAGAAGGGGAACAATGCAATGAAGGGCAGCATTTGTTCCCTGCATGTCTGCTCTGAGGCATATGTTGGCAGCTGTGGCCTTGGCATAGGGTGAGCAAAGTCTTGTGTTATGAAACAGGTGGTAGCATTTTAAGTTGAACTAGTTGAGTGTGTTTTCCATGATTGTCTTATCTTTTCATCCTGAAAATGAAAACGACAATGGGTGACACCCGAAAATAAGCATGACGATGTTATAAAAGGAAAACATGGCACCACTTTTGATCATTTCCTTTCTGCTTCCTTCCGATCATTGCATCGTTGTTTCAAAGTCTTTGAAAGTGGGATTAACCATGTTCTCTGAACTCTGGGATACCGTTCAGATGAGCTATTTAATTAACCTGCAATCTTGCATAGAATGGCATAACTTGAAACTGAACTGGCCAATTGAATGAGATTTTTGGTATCAAGAATTTTGGCTCTGCAGTTATTCTCAGTTGACAAGTAACATCCCAGCCAGTGAAACCTGCAAATTATATAACTTCCAAAAATTTTTATAACTTCCAAAAATAACTAGGGAAATGGAGCCCAAAAAGAAAGTCTAAATCTTGACAAACAATATGTGCAGTAATTCTGTCCCCCTTTTGGTACCTCAAGGTCAGAGCTGTGTGACCTTATCCTGGGAGCACATCGGACAGCTGTAGCACAAACAAAAGCAAGCATCATGAAGAACCCACTTTAGCGCCAGTAAAATGTTTTTTCTGAAATCACTGTAGATGCAAATGAGGGATACATTTGGAATTAAAATGAAACCACTTTGGATTAAGATCAAATATATAGACACCAGAACTCCTTTATTGCCTTAAGAGGTGGCATGGGTGCAACAGCCCACTGAAGAGGAGCCACTGTGCTGTAGAAACAATCTCCACTCTTCTCTCCTCCATCTGTGTGAATTCTTGTTAATTCTTCTCGTGCATGAACATATTACTGCCTAATGAGGACATTACCATGTTTTCTTCTTTTTTACCCACAGGCTGTTAAAATCAACTGAGCTCTCAATTATTGAGTTAGGAAAAAAAACACTCTAATTGGCAAGCACCCATCTCTGCAGGCAGCTTAAGAACCGACAGCCTTATAGCTACATTTTTAAGAGAAAGTTACCAAAAGAATCTAAAGGTGCTAATTATGCAGTTGTATAATTTACATATATTTATGTCTCATTAACATACAAGTCTCCAGTTTTTTAAAAAACTTGATGTAGCGAACATGGGTAAGGGATCCTCAAATATTGACCCCTGTGAACCAGCCAAGCATACCTTTTTTATTTTTTTAATTTTTAATGTACTTTAGTTTGTTCTAATACAAACTCAAACAAATATGTTGTTAGATATCATGCATAGATTCTGGGAGTCATTCTTGAGTGGTAAGAATTGTCAGTCAGGGGATCTGCACTTTCTTGGGATGCAGTCATGGAGGTTGTTGGGGAAGTCTTTACAAAACATAGAGGCCTGCGTAGTACTTAATACCCCTGAGATGTAGGCTTTGCCATTCTAGGGGAGCTCTAGGCCCTGTGTTCTTTCAAAGCACCCAGAATTGTTCCAGTGAGGACTCAGGTGGCATTGAAAGATTGTCTACAGACAATATATGGCATGACATTTTAAGAACCAGTGACCCCAAGGTAATAATCGTAATTATAAACACATTTCAGTGTAGGTAACATAGTCAGCCTTTGAAAAAAAAATGAGCCTTTTGAAAGACCCAGTTACATCCAGAACTGAAGCCAAATTGCTAATCTTCCAAGAGGAGACAGTTCTGCCTGCTGTCCCAGTGACTAGGAAGAAGGACCACGTTGAAAGAATCTTGCTCCTGACTTTATGTGTATGAATGTTTTACCTACATGTGCATCACATTCCTATGTATTCCCTCAGAACTCAAAAGAGGGCATGAGATCCCCTGGAACTGGACTTACAGCTGTTGGAGAGCCACCATGTATACTAGAAATTGAACCCTGGTCCTCTGTAAGAGCAACAACTGTTCTTAGTCACTGAGCCATTTCTCTAGCCTCAGGCCACATTTTAAAAAGTAGCTTTCAAGTCTACTGTGGGAAATCAAAGCCCATCTCCCTGTTCTCTTGCTGGCTAGGAATGCTGCCGCCTTTGTGGACAGTGGGAAAGTCATTTCAGCTTTTCAGAACCCACTCCTGGAACCCTAGACTGTGAGGATCTCTTTCCATCCCCATCCTTCCACTCTCTACCCATTGATTTGGCTCTGCAGTAGTGGAAGGTCTGGGTGATGGCTGCTATCATGATCATATCACGAGCTTTCAGTAGTGACACTTCTTCTATTTCCTAATAAATTCTCTCAAGTCAGGCTTACTCCTGGCTCAGTACTAGGATAGCTGGGGGTTTTGAGTACAATACCAGTTGTCTGTAGCTCTGAACACCAAATTTTGTCAGTTTTCAGTTGGGTTATGTAAATACTGACGTGAGTAGATGCAGGAAAGGAACGACAGTAAGAGTTCACATTTGAACCCTCATGAAACATTTGTATTCAAACTGATACAACCTTGTTCCTCTACTGACCTCATATATATATGTTTTCCAAAGCCACTCATGGGATCTAACTAATGAGTATAATGAATTAAACTTAAAATTAAAAATACGAATGCATGTGCTAGAGAGATGACATGGTAGTTAAGGGCCCTTGTTCCTCTTGCTGAGGCCAGTTAAGTCCCCAGCATTCACATGATGCCTTGCAGTTGTCTGTAACTCCAGGTCCAAGAGATCCATGCAATCTTCTGTCCTGCATGAGCATGTGCTCACACACACACACACACACACACACACACACACACACAGTATATGTACAGAGAAGCAGGCACTCACACATAAGAATCATGTAAAATTACTAATACATCATGGAGCTCCTTTAAGCACCTCTTAGCATGGTTCCACCTCTAACCCCTTCTATAGAAAGAAGTGTGTGCCGTGCCCTTCTCATTCAGAAAACAAAAATGGGGGAGTGGAGCCCATGATCAGAATATAACGTATGAAAAAAATATTTTCAATTAAAAAAAGAAAAATATCCAAAATGCTAGATGAAGCATGCTGTCTTGGCTATGCAGGGGAGACTTTTAGTGTTTAGGCAATGGCTTGGGATAAAACAGGGTTCTGCCATTTTTCAAAGAAATGATGAGCCAGCAAGGGACATGGTGTGCATGCCTGCCATCCCAGGACTTGGTAGACAGAGTCAGGAGGATAGGGAGTTCAAGGACCGCTGTGGCTACACAGCAAGACTCTGTCTTAAAAGGAACAAAGAACACTCTACCTCCCAAAAACTATCATTCTAACACATTACATTTCTTATATTTTTTAAGTGCAGAAGATCAAAGCCAGAGCCTTCCCCATGCTAAGCTAGCACTCAATACTGAGACTAATATTCTTCTAACGGTCCTTGGTTTGACCTTAAAGTTATTACTGGAAATGTTACCTTTAGTGTCAAGGGAGAGAGCAAACTAGCTCCACTCTGCCTACGCCAGCCATGGAGCCAGCCATGGAGCTGGAGTAGCTAACGGTGTCCACAGTGGTTTAGCGTACCTGACAGATTTCCTACAGGATCACTTTGGGGCTACATTTTGCATCTGAAAATGGATAAATTATGAATATAAATTGGAAATTTGTATTGCACAAAATTAACCCTACAAGTGGAAATCACGTTTCCATTTGAATGTGCACCCATACTTTAAGAGATACAATATGAAACGAACATGACGCCTATCTTAGCTCATTTTCACCACTTATGAGACACCAATGCACCAGGGACCTGCTGGATTCCAGAGAGCTACCATCTAACCAACTGCTTTCATTTTCTGTAGCATTTTCTGGTGTGTGTCCCAGGTCTTGTTACAAATTTCTACCTGGGAGATGAAAGATAGAGAGGAAAAGTGGGTTCTGACCCTGTGAGCTTGAAAAACATTGTTTTAGAGCGCTCTTATGCAGTGCTGTTTTAACTCCTTCCCTAGGCCTCTGTGACTCGCTAAGACATCTTCAAGCGGTTTCAAAAGTGGTTGACATCACAGGACTTAAGTGACCTGTCAGGTTCAGGGATATGCTCACGTGATGGAGGTACTACGTCTTCAAGCTAGAGTTCGTTTTTCTTCTCTGCTTCATCAGAGCCAAGGCTCATAATCTATGTGGCAATGGGTGTGTGCTCCCACAAGGACTGGGTCTTCAACCAGTTCCCAAGAATATAAGCCAAGATGGTTACAGTGGTGAGGGGTGGGTTGTAGTTTCTCTGTTTTTTTCTTTTTTTTTTTTTCTTTTTTTTTTTTGCCTAGAAATACAAGCCTCACTTGGATGCAGCTCTCAGGACATGGGTATGTAACATAAGTTGATGAGGCAGATCTGGTCGAGGCTTGGGTGCCCTCCTGGTTTTAATATTCAGCTCGTTTGCATTATTTGTCACCTGTATCTCTTAATGCAAGCACTCTAAGAAACAACCAATGTCATGCACACAGCCCTTTGGTGAAGGTCCAGTGAGAAATTAATTTTCAGGAACCCTTGACTAATTTCTCATTATATCAACAAAAGGATTTTTCTGGCCTGTTAACCACTCTCATCCACACCACGCTCATTTGCAAAGGATGGTCTAATGAAAAACAGATCAAGTGACTTAAATGGCAGAAATCTGCTTTTCCATCATTACAAAGGCCAGAAGATCCAGAGGCTGTTACAGGATGCTTCTTCTGAGCCCTCCTCCCTACTTCCTATGTGCTCTCTTCCTTTAATCCCTGTATGGCCTGCCTTCTGTACGCTCATCTCTGCGGTCACCCTTGAACCTGAACACCTTCTTTCAATGATGACAGTACCCATCAGGGTTTTTCATTGTTTTAGCAAATTATCTTAATGACTCAGTGACCACACACAGCCACCTATAAAGGTGTTAAGAGCTTCGTGCTTCCCAGCATTACTTCACCACTTTGTGCACCTGAGCTGTGAGGCTAGGCACCTGGTCCACACTGAAAAAGAACAGCCTGGGCACTCCTTCCCAGGCATCTGTTTCCATAGCTAGAGGGTGAACTAGATATTGTCCTTGCTGAGACAAAATTGCCTGCCCAAACAACCAGAAGAAAGAATAGTTTGCCTGGGCTCACATATCCAGCATCCCTTATGGTGGGAAGGTCATGAGGTGTAAGGAGGCAGAAAGCAATGGCTTCTGGTTTTCAGCTCTCTTTTCTCCCTTACTCAGTCCTGGATCTCAGCCAATCCAACCATGCTGTCCTTATTTAGGGCTGGTCTACTCACCTCAACCCAATTCATAAAGTCCTTCATAGATTCTCCCAGAGATTTGTCTTTTTATTTAGGTTTTTTGTTTTGTTTTGTTTCGTTTTGTTTTTTGAGATAGGCTCTCTACATAGTCCTGGCTTTCCTAAAACTCACTAAGTAGACCAGGCTGGCCCCAAACTCACAAAGATCCACCTGCCTCTGCCTCCTAAGAGGTGGGATTAAAGGTATGTGCTTCTGTGCTGATTTTTTTTTCCTCCTGTTACAGAGCCTGAAAGCATCTGTAAGGAGTTTGTACTACGCACAGAGGCATTAGGAGTCACGTACCTGATAAGGGCTTACCACAGGGTCCTCTCTCTCCAGTCAGAGACATTAGGAGTTATGTACCTGATGAGGGCTTACCGTGGGGTCCTCTCTCTCTCTCCAGTCACTGTCTCATGCCCATACCCTGCCTCAGTACACTCCATTAGCTCTCAATTTCTCATCTAATCTTCAAAGCATTTTGATGTTTAAGTGTTCTTTGTTGCTGACAGCTCTCTCTGTTATCATTACTTAATCCTTCAGCTGTAACCAGTCAAAGCTAGTTCAGAGAAGGAAGAGGGTTGAGGTTGCCCTTTCCTGGATCTCTGTCTTAGGTGCTCTCATTTAAACAATTTTAACTTAAGAAAGTTGTGTCTGTCTGTTTGTCTGTCTGTCCGCCTGTGTACAAAATGTATGTGTGCTATGAATATGTATATATTATACACATATATGTATTATATGCGTGTGTACCATTTGTATGCATTATATCCATGTACACGCATGATATATCTATGATTCATATGTATTAGATTATGTGAATGCATTATATATATGTGTGTGTGCACTATGTGCACTGCATGTGTGTTATATGTGTGTGTGATACATGTGTGCATATATGATGTATAAGTGCAAGTACACATGGAGCCCAAGGTTGACAACAAAATATCTTCCTCAATATTATCTCCATGTTATTCTTTGAGGCCACATCTGTAACAGGATTTAAAGGGGGCAAAAAGAGAAATGAGAAGAGAGGTAGAGGGAAGGGAGGTAGAAGTAAGAAAAAGAAGAAAAGGGAGGAAGATGTTAATGAGGGTGGCTATTGTAGGAGCTGAGCTATGGACAAGTCTCCCATCTGATGGAGGCTGCTGGTTTGTGTGATTACAGCAGCTCAACTAGAGGTCATCATGGAGCAGGACTTGCATGTGAGCTATAGAGATGTCAGGTGTCAACAAAAACAGTAATATTCTCAATTTACCACAAGGACAGAAGCTCAAGGGAAGCTGTGGAGGATGCTGGAGATTGTCTCCTCCGATGCCTCTGGTCCCGATGAGCCTTGCTAAGTTGTCCTTTCTTGGTGTAAGGCTCACATCCTCTTCCGTCCAGCTGTTAGCATCTCAGGCTCCATTACTGCATGCCCTTTAGGCTAAGATTTCGAGGACAGAAGCTGCGTGGTGAGAAGCAGTAGAGATAAGAACACTGTGTCCTGGGCACCGTCCGATTTCCGGGCATGTTTAGTTTTTTGTCATGCTTCCCAGGCATCTTACCTCTGTCTTAGCATCCTCTGTCTCTTGATAGTTTGTCTGCTTCTCACCCCACTAGACTGTGATACCTCTCGGAGAAGGCTGGGTTTTCTTTTGCTTGTAATTTTTAGAGGCTTTCAGAATGCTTGGCACACAGGTCTTTTGAACAGCCATTTCAGTGATTGCATAAGACTCATAGAATAAAGCTCAAATGTGTCAACGGGGCATCTGGGCTCCTTCAGAACATGACCCCATTGTCACCTTTCAATCTTCATCCCAACTCACTGACTCGAGAGCTGATGCTCCATCCATGGAGAATAACGCACTGTCATGGCTGCGATTTTCTCCTGCTCTCCTGCTCTTGCCACTCTGCCTAGCGAGTTCCTGCACTTTCCTAGTCTCCTTTGAATGTCATCACTTCCCCAAGATCTTCCCAAGGACTCAGAGATAGAATCTATTGAGAGAATGAAAGCCCCCTTTCCAGCTCTTTGTTCTTTAATATACAGCCTGAGAAAATAAACCATGGCCAGTCACGTGTACATCCCTCTCTCCTCTGTCAGCTCCTCCAGGAGAGAGCATGTCTAGGCTGCCAGATATTCAATAAATATTTGTGGAAGGTTAATACCCAGAACGTTGCTGCTTTGGGTGATGTTTGGATTTCTGTCTGCCACATCTCCATGGGGCACAGAAGGTTACTTCTCCCAGGCAAGCTAATCAAAGGCAGGCTTGATGCTAACTAGGTGGTCCATGCCTAGTGGAGTCACGGATCATTAAACTTTATCCTTTGTGTTCAGTGAGATGTTTAATGAAGCAGGCTCTTGCGGGAAACTCCTTTTGTTGCTCTCTGTCCCTTGATGTCCAACTCCAGCCAAGGGATCTGCAATGCACCTCCTTACAAGGGGCTGGAACCTACACGTTTAACTCCGTATTTCAAGTCCCCTAACTTATTTTCATAGTTACATACTTTCTTTTGCTTTCTTTTCATGGAAGAGGGCTGCAAGGACTTGATTAAAAACTGTAGGCTATTGTGGGTAATTCTTTTCATTTTTCTGAATAAAACCTAACACTGCCTTACAAAAATAAATAGGTTCTCAGTCTCTGGTTGAAATTACCACAAGGCTCCTTTGTCTTTGTGTGTAGAGATGATGTGTTTGGAGCCAAGTATGGTGAAGGGAGAAGAGAGAGACACAGTACGTCTTTCCTAAGGATAGGCTTGGGAATACCAGGTGGGATGATTGTCTCCAGCTGGGTGCCCACTTAGGGACGACAGGGCAAGTAAGCAGAACAGCCAACAAGAGCAACACAACTTGGCCCCGAGCTTCTGTTCCTCTTGGCCTTTGTGCAACTCCCTTCATTGGAGCCTCAACTCTGCATCAAGAATTCCTTCTCAGTTGTCAGGCATCTTATCCTCTTCACGGGGCTTAGTCCCGTGACACCACAGAAGAAACAGGTCATCCTCATCCACAGCCTCACAGGCCTAATTATTTCCAGACGAGTCTTTGATCAAATCACCAAAACTACGCATGTGCGTCCACACAGGCATCCACATGCACACACAGAGAAGCCGGCTTCCCATGAGACACAGCACGAGTATGAACTTTGTGCCTCATGCTTTCATTTAGGCTTTCAAAAGCAATTTTGGAAATGTCAGAGGCTTCAGTGGAAAAAAAATTAATTTAGAATGACTTTGCATGGTATATGTTAAATTGGGTTGGTTATTGTAAAAATGAGAAGCATATTATGTCCCCAAACCTATGTTCACATGAACTGAGTAGATGCAGTGTCTGTTTCTATATAAACTTCAGTTGTACACAACAGGACAAGCGTCTAGAACCATTCAGGAGCATTGCATAAGCCCCATTATTAACAGATAACCTTGCAGCACCTCATAGTGTATACAATGGGAGATGTCTCACTTGCTGAACAGTCAGGTAATAATAATAGGCAGGTTTCTAGCACTTTGAATTTTTGGTAAGGTCACTGTTACATGGTTTAATTTAAATCCTTCTTCAATAAAACTATACAGGCATTATTGTTCTTATAATATAAAAGAAAAAAACAAGGTTCATGAACCTTCAAGTAATTTGCCCAGGATTGAACACTAGGAAACAAATTTGAAATTTGGCCTCAGATATGTTCTACCCAAAAATCCATGAAGACACTGCTATTTCACAATGCAAAAGCAACTGGTCTCCTGTATTTATTGTCTATTAACTAGTTCCCAGATCTTTATTCCAAAGCCATCAGAAGCAGACAGAGAAACTGGCTCAGTTGTGTAGCTGGCTACTTAAGGAGCTACACACGCTTTGCAAAGTTTGTACTGCTTTACAATGGAGAGCCCATTGAGGCGCTTTTAAATAGGAATATGTAAAATCTACCTACTTCTGGGGCTGATCCCTCTCTCCATGTCCAGAACCCTTACTGACATTTCCTGATGGGTTTCTCTGGGTCATGCATCTCTGATCTACTCTGCGGACTTCTGAGAACTCTTCCAGCATACTCTCTACAGAAGCCTGTGGTTGTCTATTCCAAGGTAAGAGCTGCTGAGCCTCTAGCTCGGTAGACTGTTGTTTACAGTATCCCTCCGTACTTCCCTCACACGATCTTAGCAAGACACATATACAGTTTATCTTTCATAATGTAATCATTTTAAGGAGTATGCCTTCAATGTTGAACCCAAAGTAAGCACAAGATAGATAATTACCACCACATTCAGAATTTCCCTCAGGATAGGATAAAATATACTTGTGGCTGGATCTCCAAATAAGCTCCACTTAGCCACTCTGTGTGCCCCAGAATGGCTTACAAGCCACAACCCCCTATGGTTGACTGTCCACGAAGGTCACTCTCCCTCCCTGATTCTGATCCTTGACCCTTCTTCCTGAAGCCAATCTACTCAGCAGATCCACTCTCAGCACTCTGGCTTGGATTCAGTCAAATCTGTTGTCTGTAACTTTGCAGATAACAGATTGGTTCTCTCTGTTACAACACAGCTTGTACAACTTACACCGCCTGGGTCCACCTCACTGACCACCTATCAGGAAACACCAAACAGGCACATTCTCCAGATACCTGAAGCACATACAGCTCACCACTGTGTGGTGGGCGGTACCTGTGCTGCAGAAAGTCAGGCTACACTGAGCTCACAGGAACATGAGGGAAGATGTCTAACTCACAGGAACATGAGGG
>JADRCD010244640.1:1236-12591 GCA_019843815.1 Montemys delectorum | reverse complement strand
ACATGAGGGAAGATGTCTAACTCACAGGAACATGAGGGAAGATGTCTGCGAGCTTCATCTGGAACTCAGACTCAGGGTCCATTTTTAACGCAGTAAGACACAGACAAAGGTATTTATCAAATTTACTTTGCATACAGTGACACAGACTGGGAGACTCCACTCCTGTGAAAGTTCTTCAGCAGTCATAATCACCACTGGAATATAAGATACATCAGTGGCCTCTTGGCCACAGTTTGTTTTCCAGATTCGATTATATGAGGTCAGCCAAGATCTAGAAACATAAAATGGAAATTTTTAGCAAAATACGATTCATAAGTTTCCAACTGTATATACATTCTGAAGATCACAATGAAATCTTACAACTGCCCAACTCGGGAATGAATATCCTTTGTCAAGAGTATCCACTCTGCAGCTGTTACCCACCCATTGCTAATAGCCATCTTGGCTATGTGATTGCTATCGGACTGCTGTATGCCATGGTGCCCGTGTTCAGGTAACTCTTATTTTATTTAATAAATACAATACAATAAAATAATAAAACAATATTAATAAAATAAAAGTGGGGTGCTGGCTCTTTATTGTACTCCCCTGATGAAGTTGTTGAGTCTTATTGTTAGTTAACATTGTTTCTCTGCTACTGTGTGAAACTCTGTTTCTTAACCTTTTATTGTTTCTTTGACCAGAGACGCCCACATGGCTGTTAATTAGAGCCACAGACATTGCCACAGACTCAGACATGGCCCTCAGCGACAGCACCGGATGGACTGCACCATGACCTCAGGTGATAGATAGGACAAGCTACTGCTCTCAGTCCCTTTCTCTCCACCCTTGAGTCTCCAGTTCTGCCTCTCTTCATTGTGCTCAAACCAGGCTTTCTCCCGCCTCTCCATTATACTTTTGTACATTGTAGTGGCTCCTGTGTTAAACTCTAAAGTTAAACTTTCTAGCAGATGCATATGTATAGGAAACATGTATAATGGTTCATAAAATCTACACCTGGGAGAATCTGCAATAAATCTTGCTTGGAATGTGGAATATGTCTGTGTGGATAAGAAGCCCCAGGCCTTTTTTTTTCTTTTTTTTTAATGGTTTCCCACATGACTGAGAATGTGGACCACATGCAATAGATCCTTCTAGCTCTAGAATCCTGAGAGATCTTCTAGTGCTGCTCCTTCAGTGTTGGGGTTATCACCTCCTGAGTATCTGCAGATCCAGTTATGTAAAGAAAGCACAGCTTTCTGGAGGTGATATGGCCATAGCAAAGTGACAGCCATCTCTTCACCTCACTCTGAACCTGCATCCAGACCTCCTTCATACCTGTTCCCATGACTGCCTGGAATCTCCTGTCTTTGAAGCTTTTCACTGGAATGGTGAGGTGTTCCAGTTGCTTCTAAAACTCTGGAGTGCCCCTTTATTGACTCCCAATCTGACACAGTGATCTCTGCAGGCAACAGGAATGTGAGGACCAAGCTGTCTTAGTCGCTGGTGCTATGAAGAGACATCATGACCATGGCAATTCTTATAAAAGAAAGCATTTAATTGGTGCTGGTTTACACTTTCAGAGGTTTAGTCCATCGTCATGATGGTGGGAAGCATGGTAGCATGCAGGCAGACACGATGCTGGAAAAGTAGCTAAGAATTCTACATCCAGATCTGCAAGCAGCTGAGAGTGTTAGAGCCACTGAGCCTCATTTAGGCTTCTGAAACCTCATCTCCCACCTCCCTAGTGACATACTTCCTCCAATAAGGTCACACCCCTACTCCAACAAGGTGACACCTCCTAATCCTTTCCATGTGTGTCACTCATTGAAGACTCAGCATTCAAATATATGAGCCAATGGGTGCATTCTTATTCAAACCACCACACAAGCTGAGGCAGGAGCATGGCTGCATCTGCTTAGGTAGGTATGGGAGCTACAGCTACTCCAGCACCAGACTCTTCCTTGCCTAGATCCCTGGAGGAGCTGGCCCCTCAAAGTTCCCCAGGGTACTATATTTACAACCCAGCCACTCAGAGCAACTGGACCCCCTTGGCTTAGTTTTCCTCATGCAAATGTTGCGGGGGTGGGGGGAGACCTGTCCATAACATGCTCGCTTTCCTTCTCCCCAGTGGTACCAGGGCTGCGAAGCTCATTTTGGCTGATTCCCTTTGGACAGCTGTGGCTCAGTGAGAAGCCAGGCTGTTGAGCAACGGACCTCCTGGGATTGCCTGCCTTCCATTTCCATCGTTCCTCATCCTTGAGCACTCTGTGGGTCAGAGCGCTGGCACCGAACACAGCCACGGCTTCCAAGGTCTGCAGAACCTTCACTGTGAGATCTGCACAGCACAGAAACTTCCTGCCTCACATGCCTCATTCCCGGTGGTAAGACAGCGATGGTTTTTGGCACTTTCCTACAAGGAAAAATCTTCATTTCCAAACTACACTGTCTCATTCTTACACATACAGGTTTAGGGGTAAAAATATAAAAATCAGACCTAAGAATGTAACTCAGTTTGTTTTAAAACTGTGCTTGGTATTAAAATGCACAGTGTCAACCGTGCAAATGTATGTAACATCACCTGCAGAGACAGTTCAGTGAAATGAAACTGGGTTTGTTAGGTTGTGTCCAAAAGGTCCCGAAAACATGCAACCACTGTTTCCCGGAATTCTTGCAGAAGCAGGCACGTTTATCAGCATCAAGTAATCAGAAGAGAAAATGAGAGCAGAGCTTTAGGAGTATGAGAAGCAAGAGAGCTGCTGGGGGGACACAGGGAAATTTCAACAGGCACAGGGGAGCAAATGCTTCTGAAACAGGAAGCAGGATCACAGAATAGCAGGAAACAAACGGGAAATAGCATGTTCTCAGGTAGCCCTGCCCTGGGACTACAACAGATGGCGGGACTCAGCATATGTTGGGGCCAGTTCTGAGGTAGAATCCAATCAGAGAACAGACAGGGAGGGTCTCCTTAGGCAATATACAGCTTCCATTCCTTATGTAATATACAGCTCTCATGGAAGTTTTACTAACAGTAATTTAGTGGGAAGAAATGCATGGATTTGTGGAAAGGCTTGTAGATTCTTAGAGGAAACAGGAATGGCTGACAAAGTGACTGTCTTTCAAGTTTAAACATGAGGACATGGTGGTATAAAGGAGATGGGGATCTAGGCTGAGAGCCTGAAAGCTCAGCAGATGTGCTAGCCAGAAGGGGGTGGCAAAGCCATGGCCACAGAGAACAGTCTGGACATGCATAACCTGAAGCCCACTTTCCTTTGTTAACGCTGACTTAGTGCTTCAGCAAGACACTGAACTCACAGCACAAGGCATGTCCAGTTTCTGTTTGTGAGCCAGCCGGTACATACTTAAACTTACATGTACTTGACTCTGTGAGGCTACTTGAGTAGTTCTCACTTCTCCATTAGCTGGATGGTCCTATATGAAGAATTCTTATAAAAGGATTTTTATGACTGAAACCACTAGCCATCGCTTAACTTGTCCATTCTTATCTGGCCTGAGATCCAGGGCAGGTCTGAGTGAGTGCAGGAGAGCCTTTGCCTCAACTGGCTCAGTGTTGTTGGACAGAGACAAGCCCACAAGGACCAAGCATGTAATTTTCCCACTGAGCGGGGCTATAGAGCTGGCTCTGTAGGTAAGGTGTGCTGGCCACATGTCCATGACATCCTGACAAACTCTAAGCACCACATAAAGCCAGGCACGGTAGCATATGACAATATTTCTAGGGTTCCTATACCGATATGAGCAGCAGAGACAGAAGAATCCCTGGAAGCTCAAGGCCAGCTAGCCTGGCATGCAGAATGACAAACCAGAAATCCTGTCTTAAGGCATGTGGGAGACAGGGTCCAGGATCTAATATTGTCCTTTGACAGCAGTATGAGCCTCACATGTACAAACCTCCATCCCACAGACACACATGTCTCACACACAGAGAGAAAAAGACACGAGGACAGGACTGCTTGTGGAAACTGATAGCCAGAGCCCGTGAGGAAAGGGGGAGATAACACTTGGTAAGCAACAATAAACGCAGAATTGTGGAGAGGTGGGCTGTGTAGGCAACCCGGTCCTGGTTGAGCAAAGGTCTGGAACCCTGGAGATCTGGTGGGTGGTAATTTCTGCCTGCATGGGACAGAAGGTGTTCTACCACTCCTGGGCCCCTGGCTCCTGTCACAGTTACAGCCCCAACAGTCCCCGCAGGAGAGGTGTGTCTCCTATCTGTCACATATAAGCAGCACCAAGCCTTCCCATATGCAAATAAGGTTTCCCCAAGCTCTCAGTCTAAACCAATGAGAAGAACCTGCTGTCAAACCCTGAATCACCCTCAAAACTGTACATAAATCCTATCCAGGGAATTAAAGGTGTGCGAGAACTACTCTGTCGTCTAAGCCTTTTGTTCTAAGAGCCGTAACAGTTGGGAAGTAGTCTGCTCTCCTGGAACACTACCTGAAGCTGCACCACACTCCTCACTGGCTAGTCGGCCTCCCATCAGCCCAGCCCGACTCAACTCAGTACAGGTAAAGGAGTGACCTGGAAGGCATGGCAGTGATGGAGGTGGAGCCAACCGCAGCAACAGAAGCTGCTGAAGCGACTTCCCCTCCCTGCCTGTGCTCACTTCCCTTCGCCAGAACTCTCGAAGCAGACTGGGCCAGAGATCTCCGTGGGATCTCTGGTACACTGGCCCACACAGAATGTTCTCAACCTTCCTAAGGCTGCCAACCCTTTGACAGTTCCTCAGGGTGTGGCCACTCCCAGCCATCACATTATTTCTGTTACTACTTTATAACTGTGATTTTGCTACTGCTACGGATCATAATGTAAGTATTTCTGACTTCCCGATGATCTTAGGCAACCCCAGTGAAAGGGTCATTCAACTGCCAAAAGGGTCGAGGCAGGTTGAGAACCAAGAACTGCTGATCTAGACGATCAATAGATGGCTCACACGGCAGCTTTTACAGAAAAGCAAGCAAGCATGACAAAGCTGTTGAGCATATTCTCTGCAAACGAGCCATCATAAAGGTGCTACCAGCCAGCCGTACTTTCTCGTGGTTTAATGTTGCAGCCTCCATGCAAGGCTGCCCTGTGCCTTACTCTGCTTTACTCTCCTGCCTCAACTCAAACCACCTTAGCTCAGGTCTCCACTTTTTGAATACACCCTTATGGCTTCATTTAGCCTAATTATATCTGTGAACACCACAGCTGAAAGGTTTCTGCCCTCTTAATATTTATAATGGGGACCAAATTTCAACCGAAATTTAACAAGTCCATCTCCTTCTATGTCTGACTCTCCTCGTAGTTTGTACTGTTTTAGTGGGGAGATAATACAAGGCCGATGTTTAAGAGTGTGGTCTCAGAACTCAGATGTGGTCAAAAGGCAGCCGTGCTTCTGCTTTCTACCCGGTGACCCTGAACTTGTAATCTCTTACTACACCTTGATGCTTCTATTTCCTCATTGTAGCTATTGTCTTCTCTGGACAAGAGTTCAGATTTCTCATCTATGAAAAAGTGTTGACAATATCAAAAGCTTAGAGGAATTGAAAACACTGTGGAACATTGAAGTGCTCAACACTTGGTTCACAGGGAGAGTTCAGTAAAAGGATGTCTAATTTTCTGTCCTTTATGCTTAAGGACAGAGAACAGAGTAGCTGTGCCTCTAAGAAATCTAGGAAGACTTTCAACATGCTCTGAGCCCTTCAACTAAAGGGCTGTATGACCTCTTCCCCGTCTACCATGCTTCCTCACAGCAATGCCTCTTTCCCATCCACTCTGCTTCCTGACGTGTGCTGTCAGACTCGGTACAGTTGCCATGGAGCCATCACTGAGCTGTTAGCCTCTAGGGAGATTTTTTTTCCCCCAAATACAATATATGGTAACTGAGCGTTTAGATTGCAGGACTTTGTGTCATCCCAGTGAGTTGCTACTCGGGTCTCTACTGGCTTTTTCTAACAGCCGACATAGCCTGTGCTTCACTAAACCTTCTAAATACAGAAAGAAGCTTCCTCCAATTACACAAAGATGGGCAATGCTGCATTCTGACAAACGGCTCTTTACTGGGCTCATGCTTCCATGAGATACCATGGAGGGAAGCAGTGGGGTGGTGGTGTGTATGTTAGCAGGTTTGTTTAGGGAAAAGCTGGTGATAACAGGCACATCTGGCGTTCCTTCCCCAAACTACCATCACTGAGTTTCGTTACATACAGACCATTCCTTGGGAAACTCTGCTCGCATGTTTGTTTTGGGTTTTGATAAACTGTACATAAGGAAATTGTAGCATTGTCCTATGATACCTACTAGATACTTCAGATCCAAATGTATTAGAATTTGAGCCAAGATTCAGTGTCCCAAGGGACAAGTGTGGCTTGCCATATCTCCTTAGGTCACAGTGCCACAAAGTGAGGACCAAATTTGATTTAGGTAGCAATCATTGTCAATCCATTATACTAACCTTACACAAAATTCTTTCTTTGGCTTTGATTATTTCTCCCTTATTAAGCTTTTGTTGCATGTCTTCTTTTTTTTTTTTTTTTTCTTTTTTCTATTTCATTCAAAGGAGCGTGTTATGTGACATTACCTGCGGAGATGTGAACAAACGTCTAGTCATCTCAGACACAGAGGCTCCCAGCAGACCAAGGGCAAGATTCCATCCCAGTTGGTGAGTGTGCTGGGTAGCCTTAGGTCACCATACACTAAAGAGTTCCGCCCACGGCAGAAGTGACTCATGGAAAACCCTATCATCCTGAGTGTAGCTACCTACACTAAGGATGTGTTTCCTAGCACCCTAGCATCCTGAGTGCTACCTACACTAAGGATGTGTTTCCTAGCACCCTAGCATCCTGAGTGCTACCTACACTAAGGACTCGTTTTATACCCTAGGGAGGAGAGGGGCCTCAGAAGCTTTAAGAGCCTTGTGAGCCTGGAACCACCATGCATCCTCCAGGAAGGAATGTCACTATGGCTGATCCCAGGTCTCCTGGAAATGATCATAACTAGGCTGGTAGAACATGGCGCTGATCATGGCCAACCCAAAAGACACAGCTGCGCTGCCAAGCCTAGAGTACATTTTAAAGTAAGAGGCTTCTAGTGTGAGAGGCAAAGTTATGTGTTAAGTTTTAATTACTATGCCTAAGCAATCCATGAATCAAAATGCACTTGACCTGTAAGCCCTTGCCCAAGGACAGATGCCGGTGAAACGCTGGAGACTGTGTATGGGAAATAACAAGCCACAAGCTTTCACTCCTCTAGACAAGTTTATCTGACCCAAATGCACTGGATGTGCTTGATCACATGTGGATGGAAGGTGTGGTGCGTAGGCAGGAAATGTGTCATATGTTTGCTTACACTTGATTGGTCCTGGTGGGAAATGTGGTGAGTTGTGGTGTCTGCCAGATTTTTTTAGTCCCTGAAAACCATGACTCAGGCCTTTTTCTGGAAACTCAGAGATGGACCTGGCTAGAGAGTTCATCAATGTAGTCAGTATTTAGTTGAATCTTGCTTCAACTTTGGCTTTAAATTGTGGTAGTGGTCTTATTCTCGAGTGGTGGGATGAACACAAGAACTCGAAATGGAAGACCTCCCTTTACCCCTGTCACTGAGCCGTTGGAATAAAATCAGACACCCACAAGACACTCAGCCATGTTAGGGAGTCCCAAACTCTTGTCCCAATTAGCAAGCTGGAGTCATTTAGGAACCAACTTTCTCAGTTGGGGCTAGTACCCAGAAAATAAGAACACTAAATATTGTATATTGAATTGCTAGATTGCAAATAGGATCATAACAAGTAGAGAAAGAAATCTAAAATGTGCTAGTTATTAGGCCATTTCTTTCACTACTCCTAATTATCTCAAGAAATTACCGAACCCTTGAAAAGACACTGTAAATCTTTTTAGGAAAAGAGAAAAGGGCATGGTTAGAATGTTATCACTAGTTGAAGGCTAATGCAAATGCAGATTTTAAATTCCTGTCACTTCCATAGCATTAAACCACAAAAACAACCAAGAGTTTTAACTTAGAATTGTGCATCCTACTGGGTCTCAGACACTACTGCGATGCAGAATTTATTCTCAGGATCACAGCCTTGTACCTCCTCCTCCAGGTTCCTGTTACACGGGAGCCTAGAGGCACATTAACAGTCCCCACACAGAGGGTTTTCTCAGTAATGTGTTCCTCACCACTTGGGCAGGGAAAACACAGCTGCGTGGAGCCACTTTGTATAAAAGATTTCCGAAATACCTTGTAGCGTTTCATCTGCAATTCAGCAGGGAGCTGGAACTGGA
Source organism: Montemys delectorum (assembly GCA_019843815.1). Classification (NCBI taxonomy): domain Eukaryota; kingdom Metazoa; phylum Chordata; class Mammalia; order Rodentia; family Muridae; genus Montemys; species Montemys delectorum. The sequence goes on along the minus strand of JADRCD010244640.1, from coordinate 4,327 downwards.
AACAGCAGGTTGCCTGTCCCGTTGAGTACTAAGGACCCCAGTTTCAATTCCTTTCTCTTTAGTGGTGTCGACATGCCTGCCTATTAGCAATTATTCTGCTGCCGGGAACTTGTTACCGTCTGTGTTAATCGGGGCTAAGCATCTCTCAGATAATGCACTGCTAGGTCAAAGTGTAGTGGTAGTCCGTTAGAGTGGGCAGTTTTTAGACGCTGACGTCTTTTACCCCTTTCAGTCCTTGGAGGTTGTGTGTCTTTGCTGACCTGAGGGGGGCGCCTTTAACTCTGCCCAAGTTCTTGGTTAGGTCCTCCGGGACACATGGTGAGTTGGGTATGTGTTCTGAGTTCCTAAAGCTGGGGTTGGGTCACAGGAGTCCCAACATCACATCGTGTTGCGCTGGCCTGTCTGTTTCTAATTCATTCGCTTGTTTGTTTTTGTTTGTTTGTTTTAGGATTTGACTCCTTTTAAGCCTTTACCCCAGAGTGGAGCAAGCCCTCCCTTTAGATCTTTGGTTCTACTGACCTCACTTCCAAAGCTCCTGTCTTTCCCAATCCCTCTGCGAGTCCCCTCATACCATATGTGTTTCCCTCAACAGCTCACATACAAGCTCGAGATGTTAACAGAAAACAATTTATAGTCCTGCTGCGGTTCAGGCAGGTGAGGTAACAGTCCTGAGAGAAGACTGTAGGAAAAAGAAAACCTGCTGCTCAAGGACTCGCCACGGAGCCTCGCCCGCCTTGCCCACCGCCTGCAGAAAGGGGGAAGTTCTGCAACATCCTGTCAGACATCCTCAGAAGCAGCGAGACCCCAGTGCTGTCATTTCCACCTGTTCAAAATACAGAAATCCTACATTTTTAGGTGAAATGTCTCCATTTGGAAATGCTGGCCACTAAAGAAAACATTTTTGGCCCTTCCAGGAAGGATTTACACAATGTATTCAAAGGCTTAATTCGGTCAGTAGACTACCATTTTGCAAACTTAATCTTCTTTTTCTTGTCCTGAGAACCTAGGCAAAATTTTTGATAAAACAAGAGCAACGAGCACAAGTGCCCACCACATGGAGTGGGAAGGGTGCCTCCTGCTTCCTCAAATGCCCTATGTCTGGAGTTCAAGGGTGTTCATCTCTGCCAAAGTGAAGGAAACTCAGAATTCGACATGTTGCACACTTGGCTATTACTTTGCAAATGCTAAAATTCTAGATGTATGTGAAAACAATCTAAATTCTTTCCCTCCTCAGTGGACTCAGAACATTCAGGATTCTTCAGGAGGAAATGATGCCTATAATGGCCAGGAGTCCTGGAATGCCAGCCACTGGGAGTGCAGGAGATAAGGACTGCCCAAATCTGAGGCTAGCCTGGGTTATAGAATGAGTTCCAGGCCAGCCTGAATCACAGAGTAAAACTTACCTCAAAACAACACAAAGGCAATAAGACTAACCCTGTTCTATAGTAAAGCAATGCCTTACAATTAGCAACAACAATAATAAAACACATATTATCTCCTCTAACAAGGGCTAAGGCCTGCTAGTTACTATGCACGCTTAAGAAAGAAAACCCACCCCTGTGTGTGCATGTATGCATGCTTTCATACATGTGTGTGCGCGTGTGTATACTCATGTGTGTGTGTGCGCACACATGTGTATACTAGTGTATGTGTGTATGTGTGCATGTGTATGTGTGCATGTGTACATGTATGTGTGTGTGTGTCGGGGGTGAATCCATGGAGGTTGCCTGTTTTGAATCTAAAGCTCCCAGCAAGTATCTTTGGAGAGTACATAATTTATAATGCTATGTTCTGAAATATTCCTTTTCCTGAACTGGGGGTTGAACATAGGGCCTCATGCATGTTATGCAAGTACTACCAGTGAGCTGTATCTCCAACATCTCTAATGCCATTTAAGGGATGGGGATAACTGACAAGAGGAGGATAAAGGAAAAAAATCAAGTTAAAAAAAATAGAATAAAAATATCACCTCAGGAAATATGGAGCACAAAATGACAAATAGGGCTGGGGCAGGATGGTAGCCATGCTTGCTGGGAGCTTCAGCAGTCACTTGAGGAGGGTTTGGTGGAGAGAGCTCACACCTCACTAAGCAGTGAAAACAGATGCCAGCCACCTTTTATTTAACATTTATTATTTAGTTGGGGGGGGGGAGCAGAGCTTGAAGAACAGAATGACTTTAAAAGTCCTTGCTATTGGCTAGGTTTTTTTTTGTTGTCAACTTCACACAAGATTCAGTCATTTTGGAGGAGGAAACCTCCCAAGATGAGGAAAATGTACCCCCAGATTGGACTGTGGACAAGCCTGTGAGACGTATTGATTAATGGTTAATGCACAAGACTCTTATTGCATGGTGCCACCCCTGGGCTGGTTGTATAAGAAATCTGGCTGATCGAGCCTCGAGGAGCAAGCCAAAGCGCAGCATCCTCTATGGCCTCCGTACCAGCTCCTGCCTCCAGGTTCCTGCCTCCAGGTTCCTGCCTCCAGGTTCCTGCCTTGAGTTCCTGCCCTGACTCCCCTCAGGTGGCCATGGTGTCTTATCACAGCAGTGGAATCACTAAGGCAGCTTCATCCGGGATGACTTCCTGGAGGTCCCGCCTTGCCAGCCAGCTCATCTCTTCTTGCCCTGGAGGCCACATGCGCTGTTTCCCAGCCTCATTCGCTATACACACAGCTCTGGCATAAGCCGCACGCGTTACATAGGAGGATCTGTGGCTTGGTCCATATTTTACTTCCTTCTACATAGTTTACCACAGACAGAGATTTTGGCATTTCTTGTGAGGCCAAGAGGCTTCATTCTGTGAGCTCCCTCCCACACTACAGCTCTGGCTGGAGAACTCTTCTTTTGTAGGAGTCTGGTCCCACTGCACAGCAGTCCAGTGACTAGTCTTCTTCCAAGAGGAAGCCTTCAGACCCTCAGAGGATTTCTTTCCTAATTTCCTAAGACATTAATCTAAACAAGCCTTTCTTTCCTCCTTCCTCCCTCTTCCCTTTCTTTCTTTTAGACAAGGTCTCACTGTGTAGCAATGGCTGTCCTAGAACTCATTATATAAAATAGAGATCTGTATGCCTCTGCCTCTGCCTCTCTGCCTCT